>JAAGKR010008880.1:6908-29020 GCA_011419295.1 Clarias macrocephalus | reverse complement strand
GGGACACGCGAACAGACGTGAGGAATGGTTACAGAAACTGTTCAGTGAATAAACAGGTTGTACAGTATGTAGGAAAATCAATCATAAACTAGCTGCAGTTCCTTGGAGTCTAATATTCCACTAATCACGGTAATAATAATCTAGTCTGAATAAAAATGCCTCATGTAAAAATGAGCAAAAATGCCAATTATTTGTCACATGTACCTTTTTACACCCCAGTGGAATATTTTTTTTATTTCACATATTCCAGTTAGGAAGCTGGAGTCGGAGAGCAGAGCCGACCAGGGTGGAGCAGATAGGGTTAAGGGCCTTGCTTAAGGACGATTTTGCTGCCATTTATGATCAGTGCATGCCATGAGAACAATTTTCCCACAAGCCATGCCTTTAGATTTGCATCCACTGACTCAAAGCAGACCCAAAGCAATTATTCGACAAAACAGTATACATATTTTTAACATGTGTAAAATGGGTCAGCCCACTGAAGCATTTAAACCACAGTCTTTGTCAGAGAAAGTGGCACTGATTGGCTTGCATTTCACCTAAATTAAAGCATCTGACCAATCAGACATTCTAAATTTAGATTAGTAAATTCTCGTAACCGATCATAAAACAAAAGGCTGGATTAGTCAGAAAAAAATCGTAAGGCAAACCTAACCTCGAAGCTTGGTGAAAAAACGTCTTCTTTTTCTCTGGTTTCATATTTGGCAGATTAAATGCTTCACAGACGGTGGACCCATTTAACACATGTTAAAAATTTGTACGCTGTATATTCTAATTGAATGCTTTGGGTATTCAGATGAACATCTTATCAAATAAGCGTCCATGTAAGCAAGTAAATGGGACTCTCTAATCAGAATGATTTCATACTGAAGGAATATTGTCCATGTAAAGACAGCTAGCGAGTGCATTTCTTATAAAAACACTTTGTTGCAAAGATTCTCACACATGCACAAACACTGACAAACACACACTCAGCAAACTGGTGGCCAGATGATGGGCACCAAAGGCTCACCCATGCCCACAGGACCCAGAAAATCCTTTTTAGCCCAACACCACAGCACACGTCCCAAAGGGAAAAGGGAAACCCAAAACCGTACAGTAGGTGGTTAGAATCATGCTTCAGACACTGTGTTTGTTGTGCGACAGGCTTTGGGATTAGTTTATATATGTATATACAGTACAGACCAAAAGTTTGGACACACCTTCTCATTCAAAGAGTTTTCTTTATTGTGGTTTTTGTGACTGCACTTGGGGACACTTTCAAAGTTTTCCAAATTTTTCGGACTGACTGACCTTCATTTCTTAAAGTAATGATGCCACTCGCTTTTCTTTACTTAGCTGCTTTTTTTTTTTTTTGCCATAATACAAATTCAAACTCTTTGAATGAGAAGGTGTGTCCAAACTTTTGGTCTGTACTATATATATATATATATCGCGCTACTGTTTATCACATATATACTTAATAATTATTTGTCACAAGTACCTTACAGCACATGAAATTATTATTATTTTTTTTTTCTTGCATATCCCAGTAGGGAGTTGGGGTGAGCCAGGATACAGCACCCCTGGTAGAGTTAAGGGCTTAACAGTGGCAACTCGCTGGTGCTTAAACCCTCAACCTTCTTATCAATAACCTACAGCCTTGATAGTACTTGTTTTTAACTTAAAGGGCACATCTGGATTTCAAGCAGAGATCTCTTGATCTGCAGTCAAATGCTCTACCCCCTCACAATCACACAATCACAGAATTATCACATAATTAAGTGTAATATATAAATCACATAATTATAGCAAATAAGATTTTTTTGCACAAATCAAAAGGAAGTTAAATTTTTCTTTCTCTGGTTATTGATCCTACTTGTCCACTGATTAATAGCCAGACAATGAAATTTGCTTGTGCCCAGTGTCCGGAGTACTGATTTCTCCATCCTTAATATTCGTTCCAAATGAGCTTGAAGTAGAAAAATCTTTGTTTTTTTGGAAAACTCATAAGTAATTACATCATACCTCATATGTATACATTTTACGACATTATTGTTTATGGATCATTTTTATGTTTAAACCTATAACCAGTAGACAATAATATCTCTGAGTGCCTGTCCAAAGCAGAGACCATTTTTCCACTGATATGGTTTTATTATTATTATTATTTTATTATTATTTTTTTTTACCAAAGCAAAGGTTCCTTTGGGTCGGAAAAAAGCTGCTTACCACCACTGTAAAAAATGCTAATCTGCTCATCAAGTACTCCCAAAGACAGCCACCTACATTGTCTATGGAAGAAATGCTGTGGAATTTGATTTAGAAGCAGTCACGTCTGCAGGAGGAGGACAGGTAAGCTCCAGCCTCCCTCTGAAAATAATGTATCATGAGCTAAAAATAGAGCTGGACTGGCCAAGGCAGACAGACGCAGCTTTTCATGTCTTTGGCTTTTGACATATTTTGACCAGATTGTTAAATATTATAAAGTTCGGGAAATTTCCTACAAAGAACTGAAAGGCCCAGGTTATTACAGAGCATGGCGGAATGTATTTATGGCGGAGCGGATTATGAAAGCTTTCAGCAACCAACGATCACATTTAAAAGACAGAAATGTGAAAATGATGCACTAAACAAGGATAACTGAGATAATTCATCTCAGTAAAATGCACTTTAATGTTTCTTAACATTGTAGCAATCTACATTAGATTAATTTCAGTTAAGTTTTAAAGCATAAAAACAGCACCAGCAGTTGTAAGGAGTCTAGACAGGAGCTGATTTCTTTCTAGCCCAAGCCGTAGATTTATGTAGTGACACATGAATCATAAAATTAAAGACACCCTGGATTGGATCTGCATTTGTGCTGATATTGTTCAGGTGCTGTTCACACATCACATCAGTAGTGAATGAGGAGTCACATACAGTCTGTAGCGTAGGGAACTACCACGATTTGGACTTTAGTGTCGCTGTAAGAACCATGGTAGTTCCTTGGCCATACAAAAACAGAAGTCAGAATTTCAGAACAGTTGAATAATCAATCAGCCCACTTCAAGCAAAGAAAATGATCATATGACTGAAATAGGGTTAAGAATTGTCCATCATGTCTTTGAAATCTGGATGGAAAGCACTAAAACCTGATCAGGAAAAAAACTTAAATGCTTAGCGAATCCTGTAAAATATCCACAACAGAAATCAGAGATATTTTTCATATTGAAATGAAGTGCCTTACTATCTGCACACAATGTGAGGAAAACTCAGAGGATTGGGCCTAATCAAGCCATATGAAAACCACTTGTTATTGGGACTGATCAAAACAAAGACTTCATTTTGTTATAAAGCATAACAATAATTAAAAAAAAAAAAGGTAATGTGCTCTGATGAGTCCATAATGACCCTAATGCAGAATGATGGGTGCTTCAGGGTAAGAAGAGAAGTGCATGAAGCAATGATGGACTGATAAACGATGGATTAAAATGTGAGGGTGCAAAACTACTTGATACTTTAAAACTCGGCTGAAACCTATTACGCTTTACAGAATCCACCGTATTAAAAGTTTGCAATGACATCCTGCCCAGTGTGCCATTGTAGTCTAGAAAGATCTCAGTATAGCCTGTGACACAATAGTCCGTGCCATTGTTATAAAGTGCTTAGAGGCTTAGAAGTTTTTTTTTTTTTCAAATGTCTGTGTTTCCTAATCGATAGAACTTTCTCAATATGAATAAGAGAATATTCTTCATTCATTGCTTCTGTAAACAATGGTATACTCCAAGGCTCAATTCTAGGACCTCTTTTATTTATTGCTTCCCCCTTGGTTTCATCTTTGAGAAATACAACATTCTTTATCACTGCTATGCAGACGACACACAATTTACCAACCTGCTAACACATATGTACAAGACTAATCTATTTATCTGTCTTGCTGTCATAACTCCAAAATTCTGGAATATAACCCTATACTGTACATTAAGGCTGCATGAAGTCACTAACAGCCTTGAAGTCTAGACTTTTCAATGGCTTTCACACTTTTTTCAGACATTATCATTTTGTTTATTGATTTTATTTATTTACCTAATTAGTTATACTATGTTTATTTCTTTCTTTTAAATAAGTTTTCAGCACTTTGGGCAATTTTGTTGTTTAAATAAATTCAACTTGACGATGATATGCAATGTTGGATGATGGGGACATTTTTGCAGCTAAACAAAAACAAAACTGAAGTAATTATATTTGGTCCCCCAGCTCTCTCTAGTCTAGTTAATTAGCTTGGTACCATCTTCATATTTGCACAATGAGATTAAAAATCTTTGTGTATTTCTGGATACTTCTTTGAATTTGAATCAACAAGTCAATAGTGCAGTGAGGGGCAGCTTATATCAATTCAGGTTGATAGCAAGTCCGAAGCATATTTTTTCACAAAAGTACTTGGAAACAGTTGTCTGTGCTTTTATCACTTTGTGGATTGACTGCAGTAACTCCCTGTATGTGGGGTTTCCACTTTTTACTTATTTGACTAGACTTCAGGTGGTTCAGATCGCAGCAGCCAGGCTCTTACCTGGAAAGGAAAAGGCAGCACATCACTCTGTCTTGGCTCAGCTGCACTGGTTACCCATTAAAAATATTATTTATTATTTTTTTTTTATAAATTTGGCTTTTACTTTTAAAGCACTCATATGGTCCAGCACCTTAAGACATGAGCTAACCCTGTAGTCTGCTGAAAGAACGATAAGATCGACATCTAAACAGCTCTTTTAAGTCCCTCTCTCTTGCTTAAAGACCAGGGGTAATAGGGCTCTTGCTGTTGCTGCGCCTAGGTTTCAGGATAGTCTTCCAGATCACGTCTGCTCCCATAATTAACAGGTTTAAGTCAAAGATAAAGCCCATTGTTTCAAAGTTGCTTTTAGTTTAGTCTAAGATTCCCTGTCAAGCCTAGTTTGATCTTTGTTCTTTTTATATATTTTACAGTTTTGACAACTTATATTTCATCAATTCTTTTGTTGTCAATAATATATAATATAATATTATAATATAATAATATTTTTTTAAATCTATTTTAATGATTTCATTTATTTTATTGACCCTGACTATTGTTGATTAACTGTTTGTTCTATATGTTTTATTCATGTATTATCTGATTTTGTTTTATCCTTTGCAAAAACCTGCTGTTTTATAATAAAAAAGAATCACATGACCTGACTCATACATTGGCTACCAGACAAGCCTGTTGAGGCAGCATTATGATCTGGTTTTGCTTAGTTCCGGTCTAGGCTCAACAACGTTATGTCTCAATAAAAGCAGCTTATGACCCGAATGACCAGATTATCACATCCATGCATTTTTCTTTCCTAATGCCATTAGCATATTACCGGGCTCAAATTATAAAAGAGTGGTTCTGGGAGTATGAGGAATTATTTTTACACATGCATTGGCCATCACATTGCCATAATCAAAGCTAAAGGCTGTTGAACAAAATGTTAGTGTGCACCTTTTTTTTTTTTTCTGGCCAGGGTGTGTATTATATGGTGCTTACCTAACCTTATATACCTTTGCTCAGTCAAAAACAATGACACAAACCTTGGAATTGAATTGCATAGCGCTTTAAAATGCAATTATTCTCAAAGAAATGTAACGAGATTCTGTTCATATACAGTAACACATGCACACTGAATTGCAATATCGTAAAATGTGTTCCACACTGCACTGCTCTTCAGTTGCATCAAGATCATTCTTATTTTGGGACTCTTTCTATCCCTATCATCATTGAAAACAGCTCAGTCTGTTGTCTGGACTGAGTCCCATCCCATCTGCAATGAGAAAGCAAAGCACAGGCTTCCCATGAGCGAATATGCAAATGTGGGCTGAGGGAGAATTTCAATTATTCCACGTTTTGCAGAGTGGCATGACAACTGATATGAAACAGAGAGGTGCACAAGAGGTAAACCTTCTCCTGGCTTACATTTTTACTACTAGTGTGGTAAAAGAATTCATTTGTGTGTGGCACATGAGCTAAGCGGTGTGTTGTGATTGTAGAAAACAGAGCTAACCTTTGTAGTAACCAAAGTCGATTTATTTCGAATGTCAGAGAGGATTACGGACACTTCTCGCCTTTGCCAGATTCACAAACCTGCAGCGCTCTGATTCCGGTCACTGTGTAAATATTATCCATACCGAGGTTTATATAAAGCATTGCACATTGGTTTTGCTTATACAACATGAGCTTGGGAGTTTCATCCTCACAGAGTATCTGTCAGCACCATGAATCACTGCATCGGAAAGGAAAACAAGACCGAAACACTTCTGAAATAAAATACCTCCTGAAAATGAAGTTATGTATGTTTTAAATATGCACACATCAATGCTGTCATGTTCTTAACACCAATATGTGGTAAAAGAAGCAAAAAATTTGTACTTGAGGAGTAAAAGTACAAAGTAAATTCCTTTAAACATGTAAAAGTTGGACAGGTTCAAATTCTTCACTTGTGTTACAATAGAGAAGATTCACAAAAGAAAAACCACATCCTGATTTTAATTCATATCAGTAATTAGGTTAATAATAGGGTATAAGTGGGTCAGTGGTAGGTTTTGTGCCTCCCATGCAGGAGACCTGGGTTCAAACCCCAGCCACTCGATGCAGTGCTGGTTCCACAGATAAAATATGAGGGTTGCGTCAGAAAGGGCATCCGGCATAAAACCTGTGCAAAGTTGTGTGCAGGTCGCATGGTTCCGCTGTGGCGACCCCTCGGCAGTTGCAGCCGAAAGACTAACAACATCATCAGTAATTAATCTTGATTAAAAAAAAATAAATAATAATTTTTACAACAAGGAACCACACTGTAAAAAATTAATTGTAAATTTTACGGTAAAAAAACGGCAGCTGTGGGTGCCAGAAATTTACCGTAAAAAATACATTATTGCACTGTAAAAAAATAAGCTGTAAATTTTATGGTAAAAAAATGGCAGCTGTAGTTGCCAGAAGTTTACCATAAAAAAAAAAAGGTAGCAACATTTTTGGTTGTACAGGATTACACTCATTATATGGATTTTAATTGTTTCTTTTTTTTTCAAGCCTGGCCAGGAATTGAACCCAGACCCTGGTGGTGTAAAGCGATGGTGCTAACCACTACACTACTGTGCTTGCTGTGCAAGTGTTGTCGTTGTAGGACTTCCTCGGTTTCCCCGCGTCCCCCGCATGACTTGCACTCCAACAATGACAACAAACGTGAGCACTGTTTCCTTGCATCGCCAGGGTTTGGGTTCGATTCCCGGCCAGGCTTGAAAAAAAAAAACAAGCAATCCGTACAATCTAAAAACATTGCTACCATATTTTTCACGTAAACTTCTGGCAACGACAGCTGCCAGTTTTTTACCGTAAAATTTACGTTTATTTTTTACAGTGCACGATTAGGCCAATTCTGAATCTTACTGTCCAATATGAACTGCTGTGATAAACAAAAGTGCCGCGAATAGATTATATGATTAGCTCTTTTGCACAGGGTTGCATCTGTGAAAGTTTATATTAGCAATGTAGATTGTTTCCTCAAAGCTATCTGATGTTATTGTTTACGAATCTAATATTATAGAGAAAAGAAATAATTAAAAAAAATGTAGGGAGGAAAAAATTTTTTTCTTTTGAAGCACACGTATTTTATGTCCTTGTGAAACGTTGTAATCGTGCTGTTAAGTTACTTTTACTGAAATAAATAAAGTTTGTAAACATACTTTAATAATAACTTATTCTTTAACAATATTTTTAATTTAACGAGTTTAACATACGTAAACATTAAACTTTTTGTCTTTATTTATTTATTTATTTACAGTATGTCAACTTAAATATTTGACTTGTGTAGAAACTGTCCTTAATTTAAATATGGTACCCATGTCGTGCAATACATGAATCTTGTTGTTTCTCATTGTGAAAGAAAATAAAAATTGACACTTGAGAAAAGAAATGAGCAGGCCTATTGCAGCGTTGGTGGAATGCTGGTGTAGGTAGCATTCTCGACTTCGATAGGGCCCCCAGTTCGATAGTAATCTCAGGTTACTTTCCTTCCATAGTGTCTGTGCATGTTCTTTCCATCTAGCATGTAGATTTCCTCCTACTTTATAAAAAACAGGCCAGTAGGTACGTAAGCTCTGTTGACTATAAGTGTGAATGAAATTGTGCACAGTGGTTTATGAGGCTGTGCTCTCGCCGCACGTCCAGTGTTCCTCTGATGTGCTCCAGATCCACTGTCTAGTTATGAAAAAGTGAGTAAGTGAGAAATTAAGAGTGCATGCTGTTTCTAGAAATGGAGTCATTTCCATGAAACAGATTAAACAAATCAAACAGTACCATGTTTGGTGTTAAGGGGAAACAAAACATGAACCCAATAAGACTTTACCGTTTTGCGACTTTATTCGTCACACACACATCAGGGTGTACTCTGCCTCATGCCTTTAGTCTCCTGGGATAGGCTCCAGGCACCCCGCGACCCTGAAGAAATGTGCTGTCAGGGTGTACTCTGCCAGCACACACACACACACACCCTCCGGGCAATTCGGGAAAGCAATTAGCTTAATCCAGCTGGAGAACCTGGAGGAAACCCACCAAGCACAGTGAGAACATGCAACCTCCATGCACACAGAGAGACGGGAATCGAACCTGGCCGGGAATCGAACCCGGTCCCTGGAGGTGCAAGGCGACAGTGCCAACCACCACATCGCCATACCGCCTAAGCCTTCACCAACTTGCACAAAATGCCTAAAAGAATACTGAAATCATACAACGCTCTTTACATTAGATAAACACATAGGTACACATACTGTAGGTACACATACTGTAGGTACACATAGGTACTACTATGTGTGCATGTGAGAGTAACAGAATGCATCACACAATACTTACTGTATGTCATTTGATTTAAACAATCTCTCAGGTCTATCTATTTCAATTCCGTTTTATTTGTATGATGCCAATTTTAACCACTGACATTGTCAGAAAGCAATTTACCAGTTTATCCCTAATGAGCAAGTAAGATGGAGCGCCGGCATAGTCATAACAGTACATTAGCCATAACTATTAAATGCAAACGCAGTACTGTGTCGGTTCCCCTTGTACCACCAGGGAGGGTCTGGTACCCTTGGGGCATTACTCCACAAGACCTCTTGGGGTGTGCTGTGGTGTCCTGCACCAGGATATTACCAGCAGATCCTTTGAGTGCTCTGGGATGTTTGGTAGGTCCAACTTGTTTGTCCGGTGGATTCCATGCATACTCAGTCAGCTTGAGATCTGCGGAATTTGGAAGACAGGTCAACACCCTCGAACTCTTTGCCTGATTAGCCATGGCAGGCTGTGATGCACTTTTGTTACATTGGTTTCGCTATGGGATTGGACTGGGTTTGCCTTTGCTCCCCAAAAGAAAGATGGACCTTGGGTGCCCATGATCCTGTCACCAGTTCGCTTGTATACACTGTAATTGATAATCAATGTTATTCAGTTCACATAGTGGTAGTGTTAGTATTGTGTCTGATTGGTGTATACTGTATAAAAGGTTAAACAGTCATTATTGGCTGCCAAGATCTATGATGTCACTCCAGCAGGCCGTGCTCTACAGGGAAGAGACATTGCTCAGGACACGGGTTGATCAATGAGAGAAAAAAAAAAAAATTAAGTGTAATTTGGAACCACTTTTTCAGTACTGACATCATATGTCTGGCTTGGCTTACCCTCTCTCTCTCTCTTTATACACACATACCTGTACTGTACGCATACACATAGTCTCAGTCTGGTTTATAAAGCCTTGCCTCTGTTTATTATTTCCCTAGATCCTTTTTTTTTTTTTGCCTCCAAGGCAAGAAGTCTGTAATCACGATAATCCAGTTGCTCTATGTTTTGTGTTCAATTCAGGGGAAACGATTCCTGAAAACATGTCTTACCGCTTATTCACAGCTCCAATTAAGTCATCGTCTTTTTTTCAGCGTCTTGGCCAGACTAGAAGTCGGAATGACAGCTTTTCACACTGTCTTTTTTTTTTTTCCCCGTATAGAGAGAGAAAAGCACAGACATTGCCTGAAGTCACTATGTTCTTCCCGTGATCTCTGTATTGATCTCTAGAGAGCAAAAATCAAACACTCATCAAACACTCATCAAGCCCATATCCGCTAACCTGCAGCGCTCTAATAATGGTTACCGTGTAAATATTATCCATGTCATCATAGTTTACATAAAGCGTTGCGCACTGGTTTAAACAAGTCTCACTGACTATCACTCAGCATCGTGACTCAGAGGAAAACCTCACTCGAACCGTTCTTAAATGGAAATCCTGAAGTTCACCTGTAGCATTTTATTCTCAGTTATTGTTTTAATTATTCTTTAATGTTGATTTATCTATCATAAAGCATATCATAGTGTTATAATAAAATTTGCCTACTTTCACTATAGTGTTTTTCCGTTGAAAATCACTTCTATTTTAAAGATCATAAAGGGCTGAAAACATCAATGTTACTCTGTGTGAGCTTCATGAAGAGTTTCCATGTTCATGTATTCCAAAGTCAAATGTCCGTAATGACATTTAACATTGAACCACAGTTAATCCATCCATTCATCAAGGAATCTCTGTAGTCCAACTAGGGACCATGGTGGCCATTGGTGATTTCCATTGTTTTTAGTCCCTTTTAACAACCACTGTCATTCACACACACTACAAACAATTTGGGAATGCCAATTAACCTAATCTGAATGTCTTTGGATTGTGGGAGAAAACCAGAGTACAGTACCTGGAAGAAACTCACGAGGTAAGCACGGGTAAAACATGCAAACTCCATGCAACCGGACCCTGAGGTGGGAATCAAACCCAGACCCTGGAGGTGCAAAGACAGTGCTAATCACTTAGCCACAGAGGTACCAAGGTGTGTTAATGGTGTTCAGGAAGCAAAGTGCAGAGCCCTGTACTTGGGAGGACAGTTTTTTTGATTGATATGAGAGAAACCTCATCGTCCAGAATGTGGCCTAGACCAAGAAGATACAGGAATTGTGGACCTCAAGAGAACTTGGACTACATCAAACAATTCTTGATTAAACTCTAGGTCCTTTAATGTCTGCGGGAAAATGTTGCAGATCTTTTATCAGTCTGTTTTTGCAAGTGCAATATTCTTTGCTACTATCTGCTGGGGCAGCAGCATCAGAAGCAGTGACATTAGAAACATCGACCAGCTTGTCAAGAAAGCTATCTCAGTACACCAAGAAAGTAATCTACACCATTATGTAGAGTCTCTTAGGCTGTCTACCTGATTGCACTGATATGAACATGTTCTTTCATTCTCTTTTTATTAATATTATAACTTGCTGGTGCACCCTATGTACAGTTCCCACCTGTATACACAATCATCATGTACATGTACATAGAAACAATATACTGTATTCCTATTATTTTCCGGCATTTTACCTTGTGAATGCACCCACCATAGTGTAACTGCACTATTGTATCATACAAGGTGGCAGCACAAGGCTGCATGCACAGTCACAGGGAGTCAGTGAGCCTTCATAAGTCAGTGTGCCAAAAGACATCATTCTATGTACATCGGGAGCTGTGCAACTGGTGCTGCACTGACCAAATGCGTTAACAGGTCTGCAATGTCATCTTGGACAGCATGTTAGAACAAGGAAAGTGGGTAAATCTCATACGGAGACGTTTGACATGGTTCGGCAAGATTACAGCAAAGCTGCAATGAGTCGTTTGACGTGTTTTAAGCAGCACGTCCACTTTAAGAGCGGAAGAACATCACTGGAAAATGATCACTGAAAAGATCAGGAAGACGTTCAACGAGCTCAACCCCCGCGAAAACGTTGACAACTTGTGCAAGATGATGGTCAGAGATCAATTCACAACATGGCTGCTATTGTCAGTGTGTCATACAGAACAGTTTGTCCGCAGAAGGAAAAATATGGCTCATGTAACATTACAATTTCTTTTTTAGATAAATAAAGCTCTCTCTCCAGGGTCCGGGTTCGATGTTCGGGTAGGTGTGCATGGAGTTTGCATGTTCTCCCCATGTTTGGTGGGTTTCCTCCTGGTCCTCCAGGTTTCTTCCAAAAGCATTAATAATGGGATTCCAAAAATTGCCTGTAGTGTGTGAATGAGCATGTGAAGGATGACCATGGTTGTACCAATGGGAATAAAAACAATGGTCACCATCGTCCCATGGATGGATAGTTCTCAAATAAGGACTGTTGGGTTCCATTCATTTGCCTAACTCCCTTCTCTTTGAAGAAGTTGATGACGTTTATGCTTATCAGGCGCTAATAAACCTAAGCAGTGTGAAGAAATTATAATGTACACAACAGTCTGTGCCTGATGAAGTTAAAGGATGTCTGGAAAGTCATTTATGTCTAATTGTTGTTGTTTTTTTTTTTACATGCTGTAATTTACTGTCTGATTACTTACTGCATAGTGTCATCAGCACTTTCATAATATAGAAGGTGAAACTTCCTTCAAGCAGCGCATCAATGAAAGCTTAGAAACATCTAGTGCTTTCATCTAGCCCTGACTCATTTTACCCTGCAGGTAAGTTGAACCAACCTCTCTCAGATTTTCAGCTTTTACTCACTCACTCACTCACTTACTCATCATCTACAGTATACTGCTTTAGCCGGTATACAGGGTCGCAGGGGACCTGAAGTCTATTCTAGGCAACTTAGGGCACGAGGCGGGGTAGACCTTGGATGGGGTACCAATCCATCGCAGGGCACACACACACACATACGGTATACATAGACACTCACACACTCATTCGCATACTAAGGGGTAATTTGGGAACGCCAGTTAGCCTAATCTACAAGTCTTTGGTCTTTGGGAGAAAACTGGAGCAGTGTTGTCTCAATCTGTTTAAGATTCATGTGGAACCGTTCTCCTGACATTTACAATAACAACCTACAATTTGACATACTTTGATGCAATGAATTCAGAAATAACGAGTCGTCAAACAATGCCAGAAGGAAGAGGAAGCAGAAAAACCAACCTCTTTGAACATTTGTGCGTGACACGTAATTGATTATAAATTAACGAGAGAGCCCTTTGGACTGTATATTTTCTTAAACAACTAGCTGAGCTCTGAGCTTGTTAGAGACTGTGAGGGTTCCAAGGCTAATACTGTCTAACCTCCAAGCATTGCACTTATCAATTAACAGATTTTAGTTGCTAAGTAACTCTGGACTTTTCAAAGACACAGACGGTAAACAAAATAAAATAAAGCGTGTTTTTTTTTTTCCCCTCTGGGGTTGGAGGTGGTCAGAAGCTCCTTCCCAGGGTGCTTGTTCATTTTCATTAACAGTGACAAAAAATATATATTAATAGCGAGAGGCGAAGATTATTAAAAACCAAGACGGCCTTTAGGCCTTTGGGTATTTTTAGCTCAACAAAAAGATTTTCTATGTATATTTAAGTTGATTTCATATACAATGTGGTATATGGCCAAAAGTATGTGGACATCTGACTATCTGGTTCTTCTTCAAGCTGTTTTCCCAAAGTTAGAAGCACAAAGTTATAAGGAATATCTATAATTAGTATACTGTGACATTTACAAGTTCACATCACTGGAGCCGAGGGGCCCAAACCTGCTCCAGCATGGCGATGCTCTTGCGCACAAAGCAATCTCTGCAAAGACATGGTTTTCCATAACAAGACAGCTGCTACTGTATTTAACATTTATGGAGGAAGTCTCCACTTTTCTCCCAAACAGAGGTGGTTCAAGAGTCAGTTGGTGCCCTAAGCAAACATTTGCAGAGGGCCTCTCCAGCCAGCATTCATCACCATTATCTTATAAATAATAAATCATTTTGTCAGCCCTCAGGGGCCTTCTACTGGCCCGGGGCCCCAAGCAGGTGATTGCATAGCTTGTTGACAAATCCACCCAAATGCATTGTGTATCCTTGTATGCTCCTTAGATGAAGGCTGTTAGATATCATTCATTTGCCGAACGTACACAATAGTATAGTCCAGATCAGATGAGGTTAATAGAGACAATACATACCGTAAGAATCTGGATTATCTGGGGATTATTATAGGCTGTCACTGTTTTCAACATAAATAATAACAGCAACTAATTTGTCACTGAACATTGCTGTGGTATAAGTCTAATAACACACTCTATACCACATTTTTATATATCATTTTCCCACTTTGTATAATTCCTTACATACATATACAGTATAATATAAAAAGTCAAAAAGGCCATGGTGGCTTAGTGTTTAACGCTGTCGCCTCACACCTCCAGGGTCCGGGTTCGATCCCTACCTCGGGTCTGTGCGCATGTTCTCTCCTGGTGAGTTTCCTCCAGGTACCCAAGGACATGCAGATTGGGCTAACTGGTGTTCCCAAATTGCCTGTTGTGTGTGGATGAGCATGTGAGTGTGCCCTGTCCTGGATTGGCACCTTGGTGTATCCTGCCTCATGCCCAAAGTCTCCTAGGTCTCCCCACGACCCTGTATACAGGATAAAGCGGTGAATTAATGAATGATGGGTGTGAGTTTTCTAAAGACGTTCTGTATATGAGGGTTCCCTTTTCTCATTTATGAACTTTATCTGGGATGCAGAATATTTAATCACAGATACAACTTGAGTAGCTATAAATGTTTATTTATTTATTTATTTATTTTTATTTTATCATATTAAACAAATAAATGAAGAATGAAACATGGCGTGAACTTTTTTTTGTTATTTGTTCATTTTCTCCACAAAACTTTATTTTCTCCAGTTTCTTATTTTCATTTGCTATTGTACCTTGGCAGGACCAACCAAACCACCACAAACCATTTTTTTAAACACCACGTCAGATCTTTGTCATAGTCATAAGTACGACACCAGAGACTTCCGGAAAAAAATATTCGGATATTACAAAATGGTATTAAGCTCATGAAGAACCAACAGGGGAAATTATGATGGAATAAATCGAACAACAAAAATAGTTCTCTGATAATAATAATATTCACCTTCATGTTCGTTTTCTTTTTTTCCCTCCGTACAGTAAGATACTGTAAGTGCTTTGGAGCTTTGGAGATGAGCTTTGGAGATGGAACAGAGATGAAACGTTACACATTTAACAAAACTAGTCTAGAGCAATTATACACATCCTCCTTCCAAAATCGATCAATAATTTCCCACTGGATACTCATATCCTTTTCCATTTTCATTTGATCCTGATGGGAATTAAATCAATATTTCATTTTGCATTTAAATATCCTCATTTACTAAAGATTTCACCCGATTTCCAAAGGAGGCTGAATCCCATCCAGCTGCTTAATAAGCTAACTGTGATTAAAAGAGCTGCAGGACTGAGATCTGACAGATTTATAGAAAGAACACACACACACACACACACACACACTCAGGCTACACACTGACACAACTGTGGGACGGAGTGTGAGCTATAGTAACAAAGCAATTAGCCAAAATATAAAAGCTAATCCTTGGGGCATGTTGCTATAAATGGACTAGCAGGGATTTAGTTTGTTTTGCCTTCCATAATCTTGCTACTTGGCACGATTATAGAACCTGTAAACCAACAGCAATCCAGAATGTTGTTGCCTAGCAGTCTGTCAGTGTGTTCCTGTGTGCATGCTTAATAATTTTATACACGCTTGGCACAGGTTTTACGCCGGATGCCCTTCCTGACCCAATCCTCCCATTGTATCCAGGCATTGGCTGGGTTTTGGGCACTGGCTGGGAATCGAACCCGGGACTTTCGCATGGCAGGTGAAACACCTACCACCAGTGCCCTCCAATGCCCAAACACACCAGACCAGATTATTGCTAATCTTACAAGGCAAACTAAAATCACTTCACGCCAATGATCATTGGCTGTAATGGGAAGTGATATTTTCAATCATTATATGTAAACCTAGAGATGGTTATGCGTGAAATCCCAGTAGATCATCAGTTTTAGAAATACTCAAACCAACCTATTTGGCACCAATAACAATGCCACACCCAAAGTTACTTAAATCCCCTTTCTTTCCCATTCTGATGCCCCGTTTGAACTTTGACAGATTGTCTAGACCATGTCTACATGCCTTAATACATTGAGTTACTGCCGTGCGATTGGCTGATTAGATATAACCAGCCGGACCGGTGTACCTAATAAAGTGGCCAGTTAGTGTCTAGCATCCTGGATGTTATTAGAACATTTATAAGCAACGTTAAAAGGTCAGAGATATATTTTCCCAACCACATCTGACAACCACAGTAGCCTCCTCTAGTACTTTACGTCATAATGATCCATGACTGCAGAAGCTGGTGGCTGAAAGACGAGAACACAAGACAGACCACGAAATCACATCTGCAAACAACACAGGAAGCTGGTTGTTAAGGATTATTGGCCGATTTACACGTCGTACGTTGTACGTCAGGATGAGTTCCCTTTAGGTTCTGGTTCCTATCAAGATTTTCACCCTTGTGTCATCTTTGGCGTCTTTTGCGAAAAAAGCTGCTTTCTGACAATACTGTTAACACGTAAAAGCGAATAGAGTGAGATGAATCAAAATGAACCGAGGCAGCACAATGGCACAGCGGGTAGCATCGCAGCCTGTATTTCACTTGTACTGCTGCCATGCAGTTCAGTTCGGGCAAACAACAAGCACATGCTTCTTCAGAGCCCAAGCTGTTCTTTACACAGAGTCATAACAGGAGCAGGAACACACTGCGCAAACTAACACTGACTAGACTTGCTTTTCTGTAAGTGGCATTTGTGTTTCAAACTCTCCAGATGGGACGTGCACACATATGACAAACTGATTCAGCTTTTCACAGAAGCTTGTGAGGGTTCTTCAAAAATGAGAATCATCGCTCTGATCCCATGAGAATTTTTTTAAAATTTATTTTATGTATGCACTGTGCAGCGAAACACTAATTTATAATTGAAATAAATAAGTCTCTAAAATGAATATTAGCACAGTTTATTATATACACCAATTAGCCATAACTTTCAACTATTAACATTAACCACTAATTCCCCTTGTGCCACCTGGGCAGATCTGACCCCTCAGGGTGTGACTCCACAAGACTTCTACTGGTGTGCTGGGGTCTGGCACCGAGACATAAGCAATAAGTGGGTGCTGTTGGTTCCGGGGTGGGGCCTCCATGAATCGGATTAGTTTAGGACTGAGATTCCCACAGTTTTATTCCTGAGCCTTCAATAATGGAAGTGAACTTCACATAATTATAACTTAAGTTATAAGTCTGGTTCCTCGCAAGGTTTCCTCCTCCTGTTCTTTCTGTTCCAATCTCGCCCATTACAAAATTATCGTTTGTACATGTGTCCTCACACTTTTTGAACTTATTTCCATCATTTTTGATACTATAAATTTATATAAAAGCTCTATATGAGTTAAAAGTGGCATATAAATTAAATTGAACTCAATTGAATTGAATTTGTCCGGCACATCCCATGGATGGATGCTTGTTTGGATTGGGATCTGGGAAGTTTGGAGGTCTTTGCCTGCTAAGCCCCAGCCACAGTACGGTGTGATGCGCTGGGTGTTCTGATACTGTACCTTTCTTTCATGGCCAGCATTGACTGTTTATTTATTTATTTTTTTGCCACATTGTGCTACATTCTGCTTGGTCTTTTCTGTACATTGTGCTTTTCTGTGGGATCAGACTGGGAGGGTTGGCCCAGTCTGGGTCCCCATGGGTGTACACTGGCCTTGGATCCCATGATCCATGTAATTAAAAATCAATGTTATTCAGTTCACCTGGTGGAGGGGTAACTGTTGTGGCTAATCAGTGTATGCAAGAACACTACTAATGCATAGATTCTTTTCGACTGTATACATCCACAACTGAATAGTGTAAACATAAACAATTATTAAGGGAAGAAAATACCGATTAATAGAAACAAACACCCAATCTAATGTTAGGCCGGCACGATGACTTTACTGGAAGATTGAAGAAACAGATGTCTGGCTGCGCTCCTTAATTAAAGCAAAGTTACCAGAGACATGATGGAAATACAAATTGGAAATACATCATTACTCTATGTATAACTCACCCACTGATTTACATGCTGGGTCTTTTAACAGATTAACAAAGCAAACTAGCTGTATACACTCACAAGGGAGACCAACAAACACTGCTACTCCCTTCTAAGCTTAACTGTTGCTACTATACCCATTGAATTAGTGGTTAGCACTGCCGCCTTGCACGTACAGGGTCCGGGTTCGATTCCCGTCTCTGTGTGCATGGAGTTTGCATGTTCTCCTCGTGCACTCTGGGGTCTCTCCGGGTACTCTGGTTTCCACCCATAGTTTAAAGACATGCAGATTAGGCTAATTGGGCTTCCAAAAAAAAAAAAATACCATAGTACTGTATGTGGAATGCGTGTCCCTTACCCAATTAGCTACCCTTGCCCCATGCATGTTGCAAATCATATCGTGCGGAACTGAATAAATGTCAGGATATTGCAGAGGAATCATCCAAGCCAACGTTGTTGTGACAGGGTTGTGATCAAGGGTCGCTCTGTGAAGGAAGCAAGAGTCAGATGAATGGGAAAGAATGTGCACCTGATGAGAACGGGCCTAATTAGCGTCTGTCTGTTGCACTTAGCCAAGGAACAATGAAAAGGATGAGCAAAACAAAAGAGAGAGCGAGAAAGCAGAACCAAAGCCCAGCATCCTGAGTGCGTGTGCATGTGTGTGTGTGTGTGTGTGTGTGTGTGTGTGTGTGTGTGTGTGTGTTTAAAGTAAAAGAGAGCATTAGAACAAAAAGTGGCAGCTGACATCAAAACCTCCAGTCTCCGACCTTCATCTTGCTGAACACTCTGTTTTGTCACAGCACGTTATACTCAATTTGCATAGAACTGAAAGATCTCAATCCACATGCAGCTTTCCAGAAATAGCAGATGCATGTTTTGCACATACACTAATTAGAAGATGAATGGTCACTTGCCACTTCATCACTTGCCATTGTTAGCATCCAGTAGATTAACCCATAATGAATGCTACAGGAGCTAGTTATATGAATTGGTACACATTTATCATTGTGAGGCCAGGTCGCATATCATAGAGATAAAGTGATACAGAAAGGAGCAGGTATAGAGGTTTCTTTGTATTTTGTATTAATATATATATATATATTTTTTTTTGTATGTAGATTTCCTTCAAGTTCTCCCTTAACCTTCCAAAACCCATAGATGACTTCTGTATGCCGATCTACCCTGCTATACTAGAATATGTGAATATGTATATGCACCTCATACCATGTTTTCCTAGAATACACTGCAGATCCACAGTCACCAAGACCAGGATAAAGCAGCGCCGAAGATAAAAGAATGAACGAATGAATATAATAGCGAATCAACCATCCGTCAAATGCTCTTAAAACACAATGTTATATGGTCTCTTCTCTTTGATCATGAAAAAAATAATAAACTCTTACACCTGAGGCTCCAGCACTAGCGCCGTTTTCTACAGCTGCCACCTGTTCGTTTCGAGAAATATTGTTCTCTATACCAAGAACAAGAGTAGTCTAGGCAACAGAAGATATTCAAAGCATTTCGCCACATCGAGCTGAATGTTTTAATTCATTCAGCATTTTCTATGCAAATTAGGACTTTTCCAATGTGCCTACACATCACCCTCTGCATTGATGCTAAAGCAATTAAAGTCAGTATTCGAGTTTCTGAAGCTGTAATTGTACATTCCTCAAGCAGCAACAATTGCCTGGTGTAATTTCATGAGTCAGCAACGTTTGTAGCACGGGAGTGACGTGTGTTCTTCTTTCTCTTGCTTCTTATTATGAAATCTGAGAAGATAAATGCAATACTTTTAAAGACGTTGCAATGGAACGAATTTGCAGGTATGGCAAAACCAAATTGAAAAATGTTTCCCAATTTTATTTGTAAAAGCATTAAAAAAAAAAAAAAAACACTTGAAACAGATCTATAACAAAAGCCTTGACATCTTGACACTGTTACTCCATGTCCGTACAGCAACAGTGACAACAACAACAACAGCGACATGTGCTGCTCCTGATCCTGATGGATGCCCTGTTTCTATTTTCTGCTGTAGTGTTGTACCTTAGGAACAAAAAATCAATGAAGAGGAACTCCATCATTAGCAGGAAAAACATTGAGAGGAAAGAAGCCAGCGCGCTCCTGTAATAGCCCTATAACGTTCTCACAAAATTAATACTAAAAAATAAATCATTTGAGAACTTTGGTAACTTGTACTGTAGGTTTTGCATGTTGCCCTTTTTTATTTATTTATTTTTTTTTTTTTTACGCTTTTCTGCTTACCACAGTTATAAAGTGTGATCATGTTACTTACTGTCAGCTCAAAGCAGTCTGACCTCTCCGATCAAAACCACATTTTCACCTACAGAACTGTCAATTACTGGATGTTTTGTGTGGTGTATCATTCTGCATAAAACCTCTGGATAGTTTGATGTGTGCAAACCAGATGTTTTTAAAACCAGACAAGAACGTCTGGCACCAGGAGCCACTGAGATGTCTCCTGATCCCCCCCCCCCCACCCCCCCTCCCCCTTCCTCAGTCTAATATTTGATATGTACATTAGGTAAAGTTATTGTCCTGTCCATCCATGATTGTTTGTACCACAACACGATGGGACTGGATAATTGTAAAAGTCTTACATATATATCTCAGTATTAGGTTCATGTGGAACCCACTTCGATTCATTCCAATGAACACAATGATTAAGCATGTTTAAAAAACGTTTAAGCCACAATGACAGCTTTTCAGAAAGCAGAAAAGTTGACTATTTAGTTTGGCACCATATACAGTACTGTATGGTACGATAAACCGAACATGGAATCAACATGATGCGTTTTATTTCTTTAATTAGCAACGCTGCTTTCATTCAACCCTAAACATTGGCATAGGTCTAATGTAAGTCTGCCAGGCTGTTCCAGTAATGAACTTTCCAATTTGATTATAGCACAACCTGATTATCTAGAAATCTATCAGACAGCATGGCAAGTTACTGACAATGAAATTCTAGCATCTGTTATGTAAACAGTCATGGTCTTAGGAAATGGTCTTTTTTAGAAGCATTATGTGTGTGTGCACAATATTATTTTGTTTTCTTCTTTAGAGCATTAAGACTTTCTCTTCCAGAACTTTCCACAATTTGTCCAGGTTTTTACAATTTATAGTTTTTTGAGTCATTGTGGTTTGGACTGAACTTGTAATCGTAATCGTAAATAAAAAATATATATATAATTATAAAAAAATAAAGAAATTATATACTTAACAAACCATCAATCCATCTCTAGAAAAAAAGAAAAAAAATGATTAGACCCATTGGAAACAATGATGTTTGTTTGAGTTGATTTACTCCACCCATCAGCCTAAAGTGCTGTAACTTAAGAAATGATGTAACTCTTATAACAACTGCAGCTTTTAAGTGTCTCAGGCTGTGGTGTCGTGCCTATGTCAGCAACACGGCTGTGCTGATATTCAGTTTACATAATTTCTCATTTGGATAATGTACATCAATAGGTGAGGAGAATAAACCATGATCTAAACCAAATCTGTAAATCTTGTCATTTCCTCTTTACATTACATTTATTCCACTTTAAAATATGGCACCCAAAGCTTGGAAGGAAAACTTCTGGGTACCCGGGATAAATCCCAAATAAAAATAAATGGAAAGCTACTGTAGTGCGCTATGTAGGCTGTGCAATCTCTTTGGTGACAAACACCAAGTAGTGCCCTTGATCAGGGGTTTGGGTTTCAGCTTTGTATTAGAAGCTAGTTCGCTTTGTAGCCATAAATTAAAGAACATGTATGGTTCAAAGGCAATTCAGGATGACCTACAAGCAATTTAAGATACAAAGTGTTGTTTAAGATGACATGACATTATCAGGTGTGTTTTCCCTTACAAAACCCTTACAGAACATCACCTGTGAGAAATCCCATGATTTGCATGTAATATGTATATATATATTTTTCATTTTCACATACCATTCATCATAGTTTATTTTATTTTTACATTTTATTTTTCATGTGTAGTACACATGGTTCCTTTTTTTATCAGATGTGATACTCTATATACTATACTACAGGTAAAATCAGGCAACTGATGTTGGGTGAGAAAACCTGGGGTGCAGCTGGGGTTTCAGGTCATCCAAAGATGTTCAGTGGGG
>JAAGKR010008879.1:0-19482 GCA_011419295.1 Clarias macrocephalus | reverse complement strand
CGGCGTCCTCGAACCCGCGCGGAGGGAGCGCGGCGTCCTCGAACCCGCGCGGAGGGAGCGCGGCGTCCTCGAACCCGCGCGGAGGGAGCGCGGCGTCCTCGAACCCGCGCGGAGGGAGCGCGGCGTCCTCGAAGTCGGGCGGAGGGAGCGCGGCGTCCTCGAAGTCGGGCGGAGGGAGCGCGGCGTCCTCGAAGTCGGGCGGAGGGAGCGCGGCGTCCTCGAAGTCGGGCGGAGCCGGAGTGAGCACAGCGTTCTCGAACCCGTGCGGAGGAGACAGCACGGCGAACACATGCCTTTCGGGGCTCTCTGGAAAGTCTGGGTGCTGGACTTGATGTAACCTGCCTCCCTGTTGAGTTTGGCAAGCTGATCTTGGAGTAGTGCACCCAGCTCCAGCAGGGTTTGCATACGGCCCTGATCTCCAGTTAATCGGCATGACTGATGACACATCGACTGGGGTTCCTCCTCACTCCTAGTTCCGTCGTCCTGTGTCCTTGGGATTACGCGTCTTCTAACCAGCCGCAACCCTTTCCACCTCGCCTGTGTCGTTTGCTAACCCTCTCCAGTTTCTCTCCCAGGTGCTTGAAGGTAAGCGCTCCACTCGCTCCTGCGCGCCCAGGGCAGTTCCGCCGGATGGCAAGCCGACTACCCACAAAGGACGCTTGCCCCGGCATCACAGTCATAGTCCCCCCCAAAAAAATTTACCAGGGGAGTCCCCTCTGCTATGCCATTGTTTGGGTCTTGCATTCTGTCAAGGTGAAGGTGTTCGAAAGTCTTTTAATGAAGAAAACAATGGAAACAATGGAAAACAAAGGAAACAGAACAGTAACTTAACCAGGAGATAAACTAAACAGAACACAAATTACACATAGCAGACTGGTAGCCACACAGACTAGGACATTCACAAAGGCTAGGAGATACACACAGGCTAGGAGTTACACAGGCTAATGAACAACGGAACATAACAAACCACTTAATTGAACAGCAAAGAAAATAGAACAGATGCAAGACCAAGACTAACTGTACTCAAGAACTTTTATAACACAACTAATGAGCAACCTCGGTTCAGGTGTGCACCTCCATCACCTGACCGAGGTGCATTCTGGGAAATGGAGTTTAACACAGAAAAAAAACAGAAACCCAAAAAAGTCTCTGGCCGCTTTGGCGCCCTCTAGGGGTTATCCCTGACAATTGGCACCAGGAAGCGCTATTACTGTTGATTTTTAATGAGTAGTAATTCTGTGGGCGGGGGCGGGGGGTTGGGGGGGGTGGAGACAAAAAAGAAATTTGCATGAAAATCTGATATTAGCACAAACTGAACCTGGAAGCTGTAACCCGAGTTTTATCCAAAAACCACAGAAACTTCGTTTTCGTACAGTTTTATTTTAAACAGTTAATCATTTATCTTCCAACCAATCAGCGTTCAGGGCGAACAGAAAACCAGCATTTTATTCAAAATCAGTTTATTTTTAGCCCATTTTATGTTCTGACCGGAAAAAAAGAACATTAGCCAAGTCTGAGCATAGCGCGTTGTGTAATAGCGTCAGTTTTAGCTCTACATGTGTAACATCCTGTAAGCTCAGCTGTTGTGGCGGAAAAAAACAGGGATTAAGCTAAAGCTTGTGGTGTAGTGTAGAGTTTAGTACATTTGCAGAAAAAAAGATGTTTTGCTAGCAATGCTAACTATGCTAGGCTGAAGAGAGCGTATTAAAGGAAAAGCACAACAGCGAAGGCGCTCGTGAACGTCGTCATGATTCAGAATGAGATGGATTTGAAACCGTGTGTTTTTGGAAATTATTTCATGGCAGTTCTTTCTAATGCTAACTTCAACTAGCTAACTCAACTAGACACCTATCACACCTGTTACTGATTTGTGTGTGTGTGTGTGTGTGTGTGTGTGTGTGTGTGTGTGTGTGTGTGTGTGTGTGTGTTGTAGGACCGCCTGTACTTTGTGATGGAGTACATTAACGGTGGAGATCTGATGTACCAGATACAGCAAGTGGGAAAGTTCAAGGAGCCGCATGCTGTGTAAGTACACACACACACACACACATACACACACACCTCATGCTCACTGTCTGTGTCGCTAATACTGTATTTGTGTCATTATTACAAAGCAAAGAAATTAAATAGTGTGATTATAAGTGTATTGTGTGTGTGTGTGTGTGTGTGTGTGTGTGTGTGTAGGTTCTACGCTGCAGAGATTGCCATTGGTTTATTCTTTCTCCATTCAAAAGGCATCATTTACAGGTAAGAACGCTTCTGAACGCTCTGACGACGTTATACAAACGAGTTTTTGTGATTCAGGAATGAGAAAAGAAAACGTTGTGGAAGTTTCTAGAGAAAAGAATGTCGATGGAGATAAAAGAACAAGCTGGTTGTGTATGAGTCTCTCATATATATGTGTGTGTGTGTGTGTGTGTGTGTGTGTGTGTGTGTTTATAGAGACTTAAAGTTGGATAATGTGATGCTGGACTCTGAGGGTCACATTAAAATCGCGGACTTCGGCATGTGCAAGGAGAACATGTTAGACGGCATAAACACCAAAACCTTCTGTGGAACTCCAGATTATATCGCACCTGAGGTGTGTGTGTGTGTGTGTGTGTGTGTGTGTGTGTGTGTGTGTGTGTGTGTGTGTGTGTGTGTGTTTGGTGCTACCTGTTGTAATACACAAGAATTTAAATAAACCCAGTTTACTTTAATGTCAGCCGGACAACCGGTTCTCGTACAAACTTCTCCTTCAGTCAGCGTCTAATCTGACAGAACCATAAACCCTGAGACAGAAGTGAGCCGCGGCTGTGCTGAACGCTTTCTCCTGTTTCTGCACTTTCAGATCATCGCCTATCAGCCGTACGGGAAGTCTGTGGACTGGTGGGCGTACGGAGTTCTGCTCTACGAGATGTTAGCGGGACAGGTAAACGCTAAACAGCTACTGTACGCTTTCTGAGCTACAAACATGCATATGTACATACACAAGATGATGCTAACTAGCGTGTGCTTGGAGTTAGCGTAGTAACTTGGGTCTTTGTGTAGCCTCCCTTTGACGGTGAGGACGAAGACGAGCTTTTCCAGTCCATCATGGAGCATCACGTTTCTTATCCCAAATCCATGTCTAAAGAAGCCGTGGCTATATGCAAGGGCGTGAGTGTACACACACACACACACACACACACACACACACATACACATACATACACACACGATAACATAGCACAACTGTGACTGTTTTAATGCGTTAATTTTTTGTTTCAGCAAAAAGTTGTTGAAAATTATCTGGAATTTTTTACATAAAAAGAAAGAAATAAGTTTTTTAATGTTAACCATTACACATACACAACGTTTCTTGCAGTTATTTTTACAACATGTTTTTTACGAGGCTTAATGATCAAAGACAGCTTTGAATTAAAAAAGAAAGTTCTAGCTGCATTAGCTATCTGTGTGGCTCATGTGGCTGTAACTCACTACACAAGACCAGATAGTTTTAGATACATATTTATAATGGATCCATTATGTTAAGAAAACAACATACTGTGTTGTGCAATTATAGGATATTAATCAACCATGGGGGCGGAGTTACAGCTACCACAGAGGCGTTGGTTATTTTCTTCTTTCCTTTCTGCGTTTTTGTTATTTAACAAAGCCATTGCTAAAAGGACACACCCCTGATGAAGAGTTACAGCTTTACCTCTGACATTGGAGACTCCTTCCATAAATTTGCATCTCCTTCTGTAATGAAACATCACGATTATTCACCTTCTTTAATCTGTACGCGTCCCTGTGAATGAGCCGTTACTATGGGAACCATAACGCATTAATATAAACATGCACTACTGTCAGAGCTGCTGTCGTAGAGAATTAACTAACCTGTCGCTAACAGTCTTGTGTGTGTGTGTGTTTCAGCTGATGACGAAGCACCCAGGGAAGCGCTTGGGTTGCGGCCCTGAGGGCGAGCGAGACATCAAGGATCACGCCTTCTTCCGCTACATGGACTGGGAGAAACTCCAGAACAAAGAGGTTCAACCTCCATTCAAACCCAAATCGGTAAGAAATCGTGTGTGTGTGTGTGTGTGTGTGTGTGTGTGTGTGTGTGTGTGTGTGTGTGTGTGTGTGTGTGTGTGTGAGTTCCTCCATTTAAATGCTCTCTAGACTGCATAAGCCCATGGGGGCGTGTTTTGCTCTGGACTACATCAGACAGACTCTTCAACTTCCAGTGTCAAAAGGAAACACAACCAAATATAAATAAAACACTCAGAACCACCTCCAGTTCTTTTATCTGCGTGAGTAGTGATGGCGTAACGAGGGACCGGGACACACCCGGTCATGCACCTGCCTGACAGCCATTTGTTCCATTATTAATGAACCCCAAAAACGTGTGTGTATGAAAATGGCTGTAATTTCTGAATGGTTAAGGCCACACTTTTGTCAAACCCCTTTGAATTAAAGCTGACGGTCATGACTTTATTGACACCTCACTCACATCCTGAGTGTTTAGTTTCAGATTCAGTGTGGTGGTGTACGAAGGCCAAATGCCAAAAAGCATATGTTTGTTCCAATATTTATGGGCCTGACTGGACAGCAGAAATTAATAAAGTGGTTTAGTATTTCAATCGTATGAAGATCCCGGCACTTTACTCTGATCTGCCCCTCTTAGCACCGTGACCCAAACACTGCTGTCTGACATCTAAAGGCTTGCTGGAGTGTGTGTGTGTGTGTGTGTGTGTGTGTGTGTGTGAGCAGGGGATTTTTAACTGTAACTATTTCAACAGCACACACGCACCAAAAAACAAAATCTAAATAAAAAAAAAGAAGTGTAATTTACATTGATTTGTTTTTTCTGGTTGTTGAAGCAACTGCTGTGAGGTTTGGTGGATTTTAGCAACAAAAAAATAATCCATCTGTATTAAAGTTATTTTACTATTTTTAGTCGTGTTTAGACGTTCAGGCGAGTCGCCGGTCAAACAAACACGACGTTCGTTTGCATCCACCAGGGTTAAACAAGCCAATTAGATTTTTCTCCTAGTGTGACCTCATATAAGAAGAGCCCCTCCCCCGGCTTGTTGCTCAGTTCTGCTGTACTCTAAGGGGCGTGGCTCAGCAGCAGCATGAGAAGAGTGAAACAGATGGACTTTGAGGAAGCTCTGTGTTATAACCCGTAGTCATAAATAGTCAAATATGGAACCTGTTTAAAAAAGAAAAAACGGACTTTAGGAGCCTGTTGCAGTAATTCTCAGGGTGAGGTCATGTGACTGTGATGTCATGTCTGTAGCAGTTGAATGTTGAATTAATTCTGAGTTTATTCTTATTATTTGTGTGAGAGTGAAAGTGTTCAGTTGTAATAAAAAGGCTGTTGAGTGAGTGAGTGAGTGAGTGAGTGAGTGAGTGAGTGTGTGAGTGAGTGTGTGTGTGTGTGTGTGTGTGTGTGTGTGTGTGTGTGCGCGCGTTAGTACACACTTCTCTCCAGTTCTGGGAAAGCTGTGGTAAATATTCCTCCTTTTGGAATCCTCATGATCCGATCTGCTCGAACCCGTGATCCTGTCATACACCACATGTGGGAGGAGTTTACAGGGAAATAATCAGCACCGAGCTGCTTGAACAGACGTCCTGTGAGCAGTGAATAACGAACGCTGATTATTTTCCTCTAACCGCGCCTCCCTCACGTGTCCTATTCTTCTTATACCACAGCAATGTGCCAATCATTCTAATTATCAATTGATCAGATTAATCAGATCGGAGTCTAATCAGCGCTGTGGTATAGAACATCATGAACCCCAGCATTGATAAACCATAAATATCACGATGTATCATGTGACTGATGATCAGCCCACCCCTAGAGGGCGCTCACTCCATCTCACTGAGAACCTGCTCCATGGCTTCCGCTTCCAAATTGAGCTCCGGCTCTGATTAACCAAATGTTCTCGGGACATTTGTGCTTCACGCTTGCTTTCAGTTGAAGAAGATTCTGGGCATAAATTTATATCCATTAAAAAAAATTTAAATAAACAAATAAAACCAACTCCGGGATTAAAGCACATGAGATGAGATAAGACGCTGTGATTGGTCCAGAGTGCAGATGTGTGTGTGTGTGTGTGTGTGTGTGTGTGTGTCTCTGTGCTTTAATCCCACTTTCACATATTTTTGCAAACTTCTTGCTTTTCCTCCATGTTTATGACACCTTATGTTGCTGTTTTTTATTTGTTTATTTATTCACGTTCTTTTCCTTTAACCTCCATCCTCCCATCGCACTCCTCTCTTCTCTCGTCTTCTCCACAGTGCGGTCGAGACGCAGAGAACTTTGACCGTTTTTTCACCCGCCATCCTCCAGTCCTGACCCCTCCCGACCAGGAAGTGATTCTTAACCTGGACCAGGACGAGTTCCAGGGTTTCACATACATTAACCCAGCATTCCCAGCTCAGGAGTCCAAGTAGCCAATAGCAGCGCGGCGCTCGCACCGAGACCAATCAGAAATCGGAGAGCCTGAAACGACTGAGCCGATCGTTTTGATCAGTCTGTATCTACAGTTACGCTTCCGTTTGTTTCATACAAGTCATGCTGGTTAACCATCACACACACACACACACACACACACACACACACACACACAATTCTCTTTTATGGTGTTACAAACTCGTAAAGGTATGAGTTAACTACATGAGGAATATATATGTTTACTTTTTAATATTCTGTTAAAATAATGAATGCTGTATCTACGTATCTTTTTTTTTTTTTGCAGGATTTAGAATGAATTCCGAGATAAATTATTGATATTATGTTATAGATGATATAGTTATAAAGTATAAAAGGATAATATGATAATATGTGCCAAAATATGAAAAGCCACCTAGTTTTATTATGGACGTCAGTCTGTTCCTGGTACTTTCTTCTTTTCGGGCCTCGTTTATCAAACTGGATGCAAATGAAATTTGCTTGAATTTCAACGGAAAGTTCGGAGACGCCAGAATTTGTGTACATTTAAATAAAACCACAATTTGCTTAACTATTGTTTTTTTTTTTTTTTATCCTAATTTTGACTCGCTGTTCAATCAGGCCAAACGTAACGGCGCTCTGTAAAGGGGGAGGAGCCAGCGTGTCAGTGGTGACCGGGTCACTGGACGCTTGACGAGCCACTCTCTGCGTTTTTGACACGTCCGACTCTTGTTGCCGAGGTTTGTGGGCGTGGCTAAACGTAAATGTGCCATGAAGACAGGTGCTAATCACCGGGTACAGTCGGTTGTGTGTTATAATTTAGAAGCTTATCGCAGGCAGTCAGCGCACAAACAACCCTGGCTGGCATTCTGACTGGCGTTTCCCTGTGAGGCGTGAGATTGACGCGTAGCTTCACTGAAAGGTTGATGAACGAGACCCGGGGGGGGGGTTGAGCAGCATGTACAGTCCAAACACACAAATTATGCTAATTCTTTATTTCGTCGTAAATCTGTGCCAAATGAAAAGTCACGTCAGGGTCGGAGCTCGGTCCTGCGTGATGTAGTTAGTTCACATCAGTGATTCCTGTACCGGTTCCTCCAGGTCTTATCAGTTTCAGTTTGTTTTTTTGTTCTCCATTTCTCAGCACACATGGTTCAGGTAGGCAGTGTTTTTATTCTTTGGTTTGGTTATCACTGCTTCCTGTCAGTCGACGTGCTGTGAAGATTAGACGTCCTGCATGAACTTGGATCCGGACTACAAATCCAATCCTACAGGAGACGTTTTCAATATTTTTGACAGTGGTATTATTCTTATTATTCTTATTCTAAGTATCATGATATTTTGTTGACAAAAAAAGAGACACCATATCGTGTTTTTATTTTTTTGGTTGTTTTTGTTTTTTGTTTGAGTTTTTTTGTGGTTACTCCACCAGATCTGTCTAGTACATGATTCTAGTCCTTATTGTTTAAAGCAGAAGCCCTGAGAGTGTTCGGATACGAGAGGAATGCAATCCACTGTGAAGAGTCACGGTTCATTTTACATTTTAAAGTTCTACATAAAGTACTACATTTATGAATAATATTTGTGTGTGTGTGTGTGTGTGTGTGTGTGTGCATGCATGCGTGTTCTCACATAAAGCTTGAAAAACATCCTCACCCTATGACACATTGTTACTGTGTGATAATAATGTGTTGCTTATAAATGAGTTTTAATGCCCCTTTAACCCAAACCCAACTAACACTTAAACTAAAGTAATAAAAATAAAGGCACGGACCCCTGCAGCTCATTTCACTCTCATGCACTGATTTGTAAAACACCATCAAAACACCATCAAAAGTCCCGGCTTTTCTTTTCCATTTCAGTTCGACTGAAAATTAGGGATAGAAAATGCGGACTGTCGAGCGCTAGATCTCTTCACAGTCTAACGTCAAAACAAGGAACTGAAATCTGAGTGAGAACTCTCAGCAGAATTTAATGAGATCAGTACTCTCAGTAGAGTCACTTCTTCTTCCATCACTCCATCGCTGACACGTTCCCTCCTCCAGGTAAGATGAAGAAGCGTCGCGTCTCACATCCAGTGACCGACTCCTTTATTTCATATTGGCCGGAATTCCCTGGAGTGTGTTTATAGGTAGAACTTTATTTTTGATATTTCAGATCAGAATTGTGCATACCTGAGACACGCCTCTGTTTCAGACAAACTCCGCCCACACCTGGTTAACTCTCACCTAACTTTTAGCTTAGCCTCAGCTTTTAGCGCAGTAGTTACATCTGAGGTTTCAGCATTAAACACTCACCACACACACACACACACACACACACACACACGAGAGAGACCTGGCACTGAATAATGTCTCTTACAAACACTGCACACGATCATGAAACTGAGATGCTTAATTATAACATCTGGTTTTGGATCTTATGGTTTCAGTGCTAAAGTCTCAAACCAGTGATGCTTCAGTTCCTGCTTCAAAAGTTCCTTATAATTCTGGCAGTAGAAAAGAGAAGTGTGTGTGTGTGTGTGTGTGGAGGTTTTATTCAAGCTCGTTAGCGGTTCTGCAGACATCACTGTGCGGTTGTTAAAGTCGTTAACAAAACCTGCCTCAGGTTATGAAACACACCGAGTCAGCAAAAGTCTAAACAACTCACATTTATTCCAGATGCTCCCTCCAGCAAACACACACACACACACACACACACACACACACACACACACACTCGAATGCAGGCCCTAAACTACATTAACACCATGTGCTGGAAGTTGTAACACATCTGGAATCATGTCTGTGCAAGTGTGTGTGTGTGTGTGTGTGTGTAAGAGAGAGAGAAATACGCACTGTGAGAGAACATCTGGAAACAGGCCGAGGGGCAGGAGAAGGGTGCTCCTCTGGGCCCTGACTAAAGGTAGGAACGGAAATCTGTAAACATCTGTCTTGGTGCTCCTGCTATTCTGTGCTTTACAAGAGCATGATGTGTCTTTAGTCTTTGTAGCGCCATCATAGTTTAAAAATAGGAGGGGGGCCGAGTGCACATACTTGTGGAACACCTTAAAAATGTTTACCATCGTCACTAATTATAATAATAATAATAATAATAATAATAATAAATTTTGTTTCTATTTCTAGTCACCTAAAGTCACTGTCCAAAATTTCAAACAAGCAATAAATAAGAGTAACATGATATTAGATAAAACACTTATCAGAATTAGCATCTTAAATTCACATAGAGATTTGAGGTCAGCCTTACATCATGTGACGTAACCACTTCTGTATAAATGAGTTTTAAGGCGTGATGCGAATGCGGTTGGAGGAACGAGGAGCACTACGAAGCAGAACTGAAGGTGGTCAGGAGAGCAGAGGTGTAACGAGGAGGAGAGCGAGAGGAGAACTGTACAAGCTCTGACAGATGAGCAAGAGTGAGATTATTAGACGCTTTAAAAGTGAGCAGGAGAATTCTAAACTCTATAAGGTGTTTTATAGGGAGTCAATGAACAGGCGGGGGTGATGTGATGCATCATGGGTATTTGGATAATGATACGGCAGCAGAGTTCTGGATAAGTTGAAGTTTATGGAGGACATTTTGTGGTTGAGCAGTTAGAAGTGAATTACAGTAATCAATACGGAAGGTGACCAGTGTGTGTGTGCGCGCGCGCGTGTGTGTGTGTGGGGTGAGGAACAGGGCTGGGACAAGAAATGTTAACATGATCTACAGACATTGTTTATATGGGACTCGAAGGTCAGAGTGCTATTAAAGATGAGGCCCAGGTTTTTGACCTAAGTAGAAACTGACGAATCATCAATGCAGTGTGAGAAACTGTTAGGCTCATAGATAGAGTGGATTTCGATCCTATGAGGAGGACCTCCATCTTATTGCTGCTAATTTTGAGAAAGTTACAGGAAAACCAAATGTTTGTTTCATTTAAGCAGTTGGTGAGACAGGAGGGTGGAAGAGCAGAGTCGGGTTTTATGGAGATATAAAGTTGTGCATCATCTACATAACAATAGAAATGTTTACTGAATTTTCTAAAGTTTGTAACCAAGAGGGAGGAGACAGATGAGGAACAGATGGGGCCCAAGGACAGAGCCTTGTAGAACACCACTGCTGATGGGAAAAGGCTGAGAATAACAGCTATGGGGTTTAATAAAACAGTGTGTGAGACAGTGTCGAAGGCTGCAATCAAATCTAGCTGGAGAAGAACAGTTAAGAGTTCAGCATCAGCAGCCACCAGGAGGTCATGGGTGACGTTCACCACAGCAGCTTCTGTACCATGTACTAAGGTGAGTATGAATGCGTATTGCAGCTGCTTTTTCCAGGATTTGAAGAGAAATCGGAACAACGCCAGAAGACGTTTGCATGGCCCTTTGTTTCAGGACAGAGAGCAGACTGGAGCTCCACCTCACACACTAGAACATCTACTGAGGTTATCTTTTGTCTACAGGCCATGAGCGAGGTAGAGACACGCTAGGGTTTGTTTTCTGTGTGAACCTGAGAACATCCCAATTATACTGAACTTGGGATCTACACGATACTGTAAATCTCAGTGTGTAAGAAGATACTTACAATACTGCATCATACTCTACATGATACAATGTAACACTGGTCTGTTTGGATTCAATCTGTTCAATATGTTTTATATTCTAAATGTTTCTTTATCACACTCCTGGACTTTTTTACAAATGGTATTTCTGAATAACAAAAACGATGCTGATGTGAAACAAGAAGCCAAATCTAGAGCCAACGTCTCAGAGCTGCTGAAGTGACCTGGAGGTCCTTGTTTTTGTGCACAGCCCTCCCAAATGATAAACTGGAGGTCACGTATTAAGTGTGCCGTAACAGTATCCATGATAAAAATAGAGCGGAGCAGGGGCCCGGAGTCAGACTGTTAGGATGGAGATATTCGTAGTGTTTTCTTGAGGACTCTCCAGTAAGGACGACAGGCGTAGTTGTTGATACGATGAGGATTTGTTTGACACTTCATAGCGACTCCATACAGCTTGTTTTATTCCTTCTAATAACCACCACGTCACCTCATCAGCTCTGGAACTCTGGCTGATAGAACTTTGTTTCTTCTTAATGTTTCTTTCAAAAAATTTCTAGAAAAATCGGCGCGACACCGCAAACTTCGACAAGGAGTTCACCAAGATGGCCGTCGAGCTGACTCCAACCGATAAACTCTTCATCATGAACCTGGACCAGAACGAGTTCCAGGGCTTTTCCTACACCAATCCAGAGTTTGTCATTCAGGTGTAACCTGAGGTCTGTCACGGGTTCCTCCGTCACCGCATTAACGTCCACCTTCCCGACACCGGACGAGGAGATCGGCACCGACTGCACGTCTGCTCGTATTCCCGTCTCCTGACCGCTGCAGGAATCTCAGAATCTCCACCGGATCATGTGGAGTCGAAGAAAACATGATGATAAGAATAATATAAAAACGACAATGTTCATAATCTCCATGAGAATGTTTTGTCATCTCCATGAGAATTATCCTTCCACTTCCTATATTTCCCACGAGGCCAAACACCAACCAGATCAGAACTCCAGACTCCTTCAGTTTACACACAAATCAGGCGATATCATATTAAACTAACTTACTAATGAATAATACATCACCATCCATGTTTATTTCAATCACATGATCGTTAGCATTTACAGCTCACGTTGATTAATAAAAACTCATCCATGGATTAAACTCATCATGATGAAAAGTGTAACAGTGTCAATCAGACGGCGTTCAACACCTCGCATTAGAGTTAAGTTTAAAGTTAAGATCATTTATGTTTATAGTTGACAGTGCTACAACGGCTTGCAGAAGTATTCACCCCCCCTGGACCGTTTCCACATTGTGTAATGTAACTAAAGCATGACATCGTGTTCATCTTCACCCGCGGCCTGGTGTTTAAGTTTCTCTACAGAAACTTTGTTTTTTGTGTTTTTTAAACAGTACATTAGTGTTTTGTGAAATTTGTGATCATGTCTACACCCAAACCCTGATTAATACGTTTTTCTCTCAGAGTTTTTTTTTTTTTTTTTTTTTTGTATGATAACTAACAATCAGTTTGCGCTTGTCGTTTCACTTCAGTATTACGGTCCGTTGTGTGTTGATCTGTTGCAAAATGTCCGTTTCAGTTCTCAAATGTAACCCTGCACATGTGTAGGGAACTTCAAGAGGGGTGAATACTTATGCACAGCCACTGTGTGAGCATAATTTTGTACCTTGCTACTATTTAAAGGTTAAAACAATTAAACTGCGCGTTTTAATTAAAAAAACAAACATTTTGTATTTTTGAACACAGATCTTATTGAAATTGTTATTGTTATTATTATTATCGTTTTAGGATACAGTTAAATCTCGACTGCAGCTAGCTACCAATAACGCGAGTCTAATTAGCTGATTATGTTCAATAACTGATGAAATTCTACAATCGTCTCATCTATTCTACAGGTTTTAACTGAATTTGTTATACGAGGGGCGTTCGAGTCAAACCGGGACTGGTGTCGACATTTACAGAAAACTTTAAGCACATTCGAGTCCGATCACGGCTCCGGCGTCCCGAGAGAACTTTCTACCCTGATGGCATCCAAGCTCTAGTGAGACACTGGGATAAGTGCATTAGTGTATCAGAAGATTATATAGGGAAATAAAGGAAGTGTTTACTCTCAGGACTGTCCCACTTTGACTCGAACGGCCCCTGTATATATGCTCGTGTCGAGAACTTAAAGTAGTACTTATGAACTTTGTGTTGGTATGCAGCCTTTTGGGGACTTAGCAAAATAAAAAAAAATCAGTAAGGCGTCAGTCCTCCATGTGCATGCTGGGTAGAGCTTTCGCTCGTCTAACTCTCGTGTCGGTGAATATTGTGCTCGGATCTGTTGTTCTAGCATCGGTCCCTAAAGATCTCGACGTACGGTCGTCCCTCTAGCTGTTCCTTTCTGTATGTAGATCCAAGCGTACGGTGGAGATCCTAGTCTTCCATGAGCAAGCGTCGTGTGGTCATGTGACTGGTGGTGATGTATTATAACGCAGAGAAATGAATGTTCGTGAATTCTAATCTTTACTAACAGATGTTACTGGATGGAAAATAAATAGAAATATATTTTACGAGTAGACATTTAATTCTTATAAGGTTGGATTTTGGTTTTCTTCTTCTTTGTCGTTATCTGTGCGGCATGCACACGCCTTCAACACGCATGTATTCGATGCAGGATGGTTTTGTTGTTGTTATTGTTGTTGTTATTGTTGTTGTTGTTTTTTTAGAGAAAAAAAAACATTCTTAAGGGCTTCCGTTACTAACCTTCCCCCAGATTAAGGATTTAACTATGCAAGTCAGCGATGCAGCAATGAATAATAAACATGTGAATGAGAGATTAAAGAAAATGGACGAGGGTTTATTCAACACTGAATATTTTGCATGCTCCGATACTCGTTGTGTGTGTGTGTGTGTGTGTGTGTGTGTGTGAGAGAGAGTGTGTGTGTATGGGATGAAATAAAGCTGAAATTTCCAAACGTGTGTGTGAGTAGTTGAATGTAATGAATTTTACAGAATTCGTTTCTTTTTCACGATCGCATCCGTCGCTTGACCTCACGTGACCCCGCTATAAAAGATCAAACCTTCACTCACAGATCAAGTGCTATTCACGCGGCGGCGTGTTAAACATAGCGCGCAGGTTTTATTCCTGATCTTTACTGGTTCAACTGAGATGTTACGTAAACAATCCAAAGCAAAAACCCACTGAAGGTGGAAACTACATGTTCATGTTCTTCTGCGTGAGTTTCTACTCGATGTACAGGAGCTTACTTTAGCATCAGCCCTCAGTTTGCTAAGCTAACTTGTGCCAGGATCTGAGCGAGTCGTGATTCGACGTCATGTCGTGTCGCATGGTTTCTCCAGCACTGGCATTCGTCAGATTTTAAAGCCACGGTTTATAGCATAGGGGTTTATATCCTTCCCCACCATCTTGTCCAGCTGATCATGTGACATGGGAATCTCCACACAGATCCGATATTATCACTCATTATGACGATACCCAGGTGGTGATTCAGCTTCTGTTGGTATCGTGATTTTATAAGAACCACGATTCAATATTTTCTAGATTGTGATAAATTTCTAAACAAACTCGACGCTGTGCTGCCTGCCAGTGTGTGACTAGTTCACAGTGCTCCACCTGCAGGATTCTAGAGGAACTGCAACATTTTATGGTGCAAACATACTGCATTTTTAAAAAATCGATTTTGTTGTCAGTGTGGTGATACACGTATCTCTCACAAGTCTCTCACAGCTGCTTACACACATTATACACACACTCTTCTACACCTGTACTACTGTACTACTACCCGCGCGGTTTCTTCCTCGTGTCGTCTCAGTGAGACCGTCGATGTAAATGTCCATCCAGACGACTAACAAACCTCCACACAGAACTTCTCATCCACAATATCGATCTGTCGCAAAGGGGTCAGTGGCTCCATGAGTAGAGAACACACTCACTGTTCCAGCACATTACGGAATGAGAACACAGCAGCAGCAGCAGCAGCAGCAGAAATGCCCCGGTGACTCATGATGATGATGATTATTATTATTATTATTATTATGATGCGTTTTAAATAAATAGCAGGACGATGTCAGGTCTTCTTGAAGTGGAAAGCGGTTCCTGAAGAAGGAACGACGATGTGATATTGGTTTAAGTCTTGTCCCGGATCATTATCTAAAAAGCGTTTAGGAGATTGATGAGATGGGAGGACGATGAGGCCGTGCAACCGTGGAGCGCAGATGCTCATCACTACGGCCGGCGCTTTCACCGCGTTCAGCCTCATGACCATCGCAGTAGGAACGGACTACTGGCTTTACGCTCCCGGCGTGTGTCGCACCGAGAGCACGGGCGAGAACGAGACCAGCCAGAAGAACGAAGAGGTTCTCACACATTCGGGCCTCTGGCGTCAGTGCTGCATGGAAGGTAAAAATAAAAAACCGTTTCAGAAATCTGAATATATTCCACTTAATGTTTAAATGACATCAAACACTAACATTATCGATTTTGTGAAGATGTACATTATGTAACTGTTTATGTGACGTTTATCAAGATCAGAAATACCAGTGTTAGTGCATTAAAACATATATTTTTTATTTCATATAACCAAATCGTTAATCATCAGGATTTGTTATATTAAACTATTTAGCATGAATATGTGACCTACATTTCATTTTTTTTTAAATATTATGAATTATTATTCATTTTCTGACCCGTGATTTCAGTTTCTACAGTCGACTGAGAATTTTTCATTTGTTATTATATATTAGTATATATACTACATACATACGTATATATACTACAATTCCACTTTAAGACAGAAGAAAATGTAATTAACTAGTTTGTCTTTAACTCGAAAGTTATAAACAGCCCTGAAGTTTATGAATTATTCAATAAGATAAAGAAGTAAATTGTGATTATTATTTTATGCTCAGGAGTTAGAAACGTTTTAACAAAGAATTTATCTCACATGATCACAAACCAGACTGTAGTTGTTATTAATATTCAATTCAATTTTACATTTTATTTGTATAGCTTTTAACAGCTGTCACTCCATCAAAGCAGCATCAAAGAAAAACGAGAAATTTAGTTGCTGTCTTCCCCACTCTTATTGATTATTATTATTATTATTATTATTATTATTATTATTATAATAAAGATGAAGCTACCACCACCACGCTTTCATAACACTACAACATTACTCCAGTTGAGTTTTATTAAACCCCAACACACTCCACATGTTCCTTATAATAAACCGTAACTGGTGTTTTAACTAAAATATGAAAATAGATATTATTGCATGCTGTAAACAGTGAACAGTTCCTGGTAGTAAAATTTCACATTCTGGGTCAAACCTCTGATGACTTTTTTCACCCTGAGGAAAACAGGAAGTGTGTGTTCGACCCAGCGTTCCCAGTCTGCCCTACATCACTGGCTTTAATGGAAAGCGTAATGAAGCGTTCCGGCTGTCCGGCGAACGTCGATACGGCAGCGCTCGCTTCTTTCAGCGCTGACGAGGCTGTGAAGTTGAGCTGAGAAGAATTTAACCTCGAATTCAACAGACTTTCTATCTTCTTTCATATGAGAAGCTGAGAGCTCTGACGTCGCCGTGTACAGAACACCAACTGTTTACTTTTATATCACACACTTGGTGGCGTGTTAATGAAGTGTAAACCACCACCAGTGGGAAGGCGGGGGGGGGGGGGGTTGTATTGATGAAGTCCCCACGCTAAAGTTGGTTATTTTCCTGTAACTGCGTTTATAACCTTTATATTGAATTATACTTAAACCCCATAGCATGTAGTAAGATTAACTTCATCACACCACCCAGGTGTTCTCCTATAATAACAAGCACCTACAATGATTTATTATCTACATCTAAAATATTCCCATACGGTTTTAATAAACTTTACATGTGTTCCAATATTTTGATTATTAATTACACGCATTGACTTTGTTCAAGATTGTGTACAACTTAAAGCAACTGTGTGCAAAATGGCTTTATTTGTGTGTGTGTGTGTGTGTGTGTGTGTGTGTGGTGTGTGTGTGTGTGTGTGTGTGTGTGTGTGTGTGTGTGTGTGTTTAAGGACTGTTCACAGGTGTCTGTAAACACATCGATCATTTCCCAGAAGATGCTGAATATGAACAAGATGCAGCAGAATACTTGCTCCGTGAGTCCACTGAACACACACACACACACACACACACACACACACACACACACACACAGAGAGAGAGAAAGTGCATATACTGCAGCAAATATCATAAGCTTTTTTTTTTTGTTGAAAATTTCTCAAAAGGTCAGTAAGATAAACTCTGTGTGTGTGTGTGTGTGTGTGTGTGTGTGTGTGTGTGTGTTTCAGGAGCAGTACGTGCCTCGAGTCTTTTTCCTATTATGAGTGTTGGACTGTTGTTCGTTGGTGGACTGTGTGTCGCTGCCAGTGAGTTTTACAAAAACCGCCAGAACGTCATCCTGAGCGCAGGAATATTCTTCGTCGCCGCTGGTACGCTTCCATTAGACAGACGGACATTACAATGAGTGTAAAAAATAACATGTCTAATGTCTGTCATCTTCATGTCTAAAACAATAAATAAAATCACACAAATGGAGTTTACTACAACTATCAACTGCAAGATATACCACAGCAACCACCTGGAACACCATAGCAACTGTCTAGCAACACTATAGCAACCAGTCACAAACACCACAGAAACTGTCAAGCAACATAATTGCAAAAAAATTTAAAACCCATAGCAATTTCATGGAATACCATAGCAACGGCCTAGCAACAGCATTTTATTACTCTTTTAAACCAACGTTAAGCAACTGTAACCAAGAAAAACCAATTTCCCTCTAGGATTAATAAAGTTCTTTGAATCTTGAATTTGATTTGAAAAGATCCAATCAGAGCTCAGCCTCAGGTCACATGCTTTTCAAAGATTTACCTGCTACATAGACACTCGTTTGTCCGGCGCCCCGCGTACACCAACACTAATGGACGTAATACAGTTTAGATTTATTTTTAATTGCAAATAAATTATATTAAGAAATACAGCGGAATATTGTGACTAAATGACTTTCTTTTATTATTAAATAAATAATGAATATGTTAAATAATGACATGTTAAAGTAGCATCCTTCTCTGCCTAACCTAATTCTTTCTGTCATTTTCAAAAACCTTCTTTCTTTCCTTGGAACTTTTGTTCTTTTAGTATTTACTTTTGTTTTTCTTTCTTTCTTGTAAACTTTATTTTTGTACATGACTAAATATAATGTGTGTGTGTGTGTGCGCGCGCGCGCGCGCTGCAGGTCTGAGTAACATCATCGGGATCATCGTGTACATCTCGGCGAACTCCGGAGACCCGAACCAGAGCGAGTCTAAGCGGAGTCACTGGTACGGCTGGAGCTTCTACTGCGGCGCGCTCTCCTTCATCATGGCGGAGACGGTGGGCGCGCTCACGGTGCACCTGTTCATCGACTCGCACCGCACGAGCAGCTTCCGCCGCCGCGCGCACCGGACCCGCGCGCACGCGCCCCTGCAGCGCCGCCGCTCCTCCAGCTTTCGCTCGCGCTACCGCGGCCACGCGCACGTGCACGCGCCGTCGCTCCCGCGCTCCCCGGCTGCTCTCGGCCGCGCGAGCGCCGATAACGGCGAGGTCGCGCTCCGCTCGCTCCGTTACGCGCCGGCCACGCCCCCCGCGCTCGCGCACTACATCAAAGCGGAGAACGGGCTCGCCTTCCACGCGCACAGCCGCGAGCTGCGTCACGAGCGGAACCCCTGCGCGCTCCCGCCTCTGAGCGGCAACAGCGCCGCCACGCGGAGAACCACACCGGTGTGACACTGCTCACACTTACCACGCGACGTCATGACGTCATCACTCTCGCTGCGTTTCATTGTAAATAAAAGTTCATTAATAAATAAATAAACATTATTATTATTGTTGTTGTTGTTGTTTGTTGTAATTAAACCCCGGAGGAACGGATTTACAGCCACTGTCTGAGCACTCGGACACACTCCTGTACAAAACCTGGAATAAAGTAAAATAATGTTCGCAGAAATAATCACACTGGTGTGTGTGTGTGTGTGTGTGTGTGTGTGTGTGTGTCTCCTGCAGAGGTAAAGACATCAGTCAGTATAAGAGGTAAAGACATCAGTCAGTATAAGAGGTAAAGACATCAGTCAGTATAAGAGGTAAAGACATCAGTCAGTATAAGAGGTAAAGACATCAGTCAGTATAAGAGGTAAAGACATCAGTCAGTATAAGAGGTAAAGACATCAGTCAGTATAAGAGGTAAAGACATCAGTCAGTATAAGAGGTAAAGACATCAGTCAGTATAAGAGGTAAAGACATCAGTCAGTATAAGAGGTAAAGACATCAGTCAGTATAAGAGGTAAAGACATCAGTCAGTATAAGAGGTAAAGACATCAGTCAGTATAAGAGGTAAAGACATCAGTCAGTATTAGAGGTAAAGACATCAGTCAGTATAAGAGGTAAAGACATCAGTCAGTATAAGAGGTAAAGACATCAGTCAG
>JAAGKR010008878.1:11729-29031 GCA_011419295.1 Clarias macrocephalus | reverse complement strand
ATTATTGTAACATTTACTTTCTTAATCAAAACTATATCACTAGATCACTGAGCCTTCATTATGACTTGATTTATCACATGATAAATTATATAAAATAACTTTTAATTATCATTATTTCTTTTTAATTACCCTGGTTTGCACATACAGAGAAGATTAAAATGCATTATACCTCATTGTTCTTGATTTTCTCCAAAAGCGAAACAACATCCTTGATGCACTGTAGGGACTTCTCATCAGTCACATCATGAAAATGTTTAGTCCTGTAAGCAGAAAACACTGTCAAGCTTAGTAAAAATAAATCACAAAAACCAAAAAGAGAATTACAGACCATGCACAAAAGCCACTTCATATACATCTTTAACAATCAAAAACACAATTTTAACATTTCAATTTTACTGTACAGTTACTGAATATTTCCAATAAGCAAAAATTATTTATAAGACCAGACCATCTTCTTCATTTGCCCTATTGTTCAGTTCGTACTAGAATTCTCTGACTTGGTTTTGGTCAACATGTCTACTGTAAGTGCACTCTTATAGAAAATTGATAATTACTCCCTAATTCTCAATTACCTGATTTTCTCTGACTCCTCAAAACACTTTGGTGGTATTTCACCCAGGCACTGACAAGCCTCAGGGAGCAAGTCCCCCTGCTCATTAGCGATCAGTGCAGCTGTGTGCACGGGAGGTGCCTCTCTGGGCAGGGGTTCAGGCCAGGATAGATCTTCGGTTGTCTCTTCTTTCTGCTGTTCATCCTTCTTCTCTACTCTGCAGCGCTTGGTGCTTGGCTCAGACGAAGGGCAGACTACAAATCATATTAAACATAGATGTTATTTGCATGTTTTTGCTTGTATACAGTATCTAGAATGACATTGGTATTATTTGCAATACAAAATTATATAGAAAGGGAACAATAAAACGTTGTTCAGCCTGAGACTGATGCATGCAAAAAATTTCAAACTAATCCATCAGAGATCAGCTTTACTTGTGTTATTTGGCATCTCAGTTGAATCGCTTTTTTGTGTGTGTATGGAGGGGCTGCAATGAGACATATATTGACTGGCCACTTTATTAGGAATACCATTAATACTACATTATAACTGGGAAGAGCGTGCTTTAATTCTTCACATCAGAGATTTAAACCACATCCCATATTTAAAGTCACTAATAAAATAATATATCTTGTTCAATTCCATGCATTGTGCTGCTGCATGATTGGCTACTTGAATAATTGGATTTTCCTAATAAAATGGTTGACGCATGTACTGAATGATCCTACATTCATTCACAATTACACTAATATATAACAATTACAAACTATTAATGTTTAAAAAATAAAATTATATACCCATGTGTTTAAGACAGCCCCAGTGGTTCTTGTGAGCAGCTCGAACATTATGAACAGACTCCAGAGCACTGTAGAGTGAGAAGATACTTAACTTCAGGAAAGAACATGCAAGCATTTCCAGACACATGCTATGTTAATGTTTACATTGAATTGTTTTAAACAAGTAACATTTTCCCTCTATTTTTAATATCTATTTGCAAATAATGAACTCCTCTCCTCTTAGTACTTCTTGCACTCTCTACAGAAGTAGAAATCTATTTAATGATGAGCTATAATTTTTGCAGTAAAACCCACCTATGGCATGGGTTACCAATATCACTCAGGACTGGGGTAGGATCTCCAAGCAGAGTTTGTACAGTTTGGCAAACTGACTGACCAAGAGACGTCAAGTTGTATCCACCCTGGGACACAGAAACGGACAAGGAATTACTACTGTAATTAATTACTATATTACTACACACTACTAAATGAAACAAGCTTTTATTTAGGTTTACATCAATGTACATGCCTCTAAGACAGCACACAATCTGCCCCCAGCCAGAGACATCAACAGATGGGTTAGGTGGCCAAAAATCTCGGGAGAAGCACACATGTGACCCTGAATTAAAAAAAAAAAAAAATATATATATATATATATATATATTAAAAACAAGAATGAAAAATACACAATTGGAATTTTCACCAGAAGTTTACCATGTTTACCTTCAGCACTCTGCATAGTGGCTGTCAACCTTTTTTTTGTTTCAGCTGTTGACCCATGAATGATTACATTTTTTTTTTTATTATTGACTTACATTCTGCATTCCTTATTTTTAAGTACATTCTTAATTCTAAACAAACTTATCAAATAAATTACTCCCACCACACAGGAGGCTGTGCTGCTTGCCAATGTGTGAATAATTGAGAGCACACCAACTATAGGATTATAAGTAGGATCATCATGCCTTAAGTAAAAATTTAGTTCACATGGATGTCCCACTGTTGTGAATGCTACCATTATAGTGGGGATTTTATTTTTTTTTTTTCAAATTCATGAATCAAGATTTGTGCTTTTCACAATGAACTTTGCATGCACCTTTTATCTTCAAAATATAATGACCTCAATCTATCCTATAAAAAGTGTTGTGTCTAGGCGGTGTTATTTGTTTCCTTTCATCTCTTTTCTATTTCCATTTTATATCTTTTTTTCGATTACTGTAATTTTCTTTTATAAAGAAAAATTAACAAAAATGTGTCCACTAGATGTTCCACTAGATGAAGCTTCATGAAATGAACCTTTTGTTAAATTTATTTGTTGGGAAATGTCAACACCTAAACAAGGCTTCATCTCACCATCACATACCAGTATGTTTTGTTCCTAAAAAAATTGATTGAATATTTTTAAATATACTTTAAATATATTTTAGAGCCACTGTATTTCCCTTTCCAGAATAGATACATAATTAGTTTATTAGTTTAACTGAACAGATTTGCTTAGTTATGCACATTCACAGCTCTCATTAATGTAGCAAATATTGTATTGCTTTCAACCCTGGTGGATTCAAAAAATAAATAATAGCCAACACCTATACAAAATCAAATTATGCATAATGTCAGCAGTAAAACACAAATAATTCAAAGCAATGCTACAAAGTAATAAAGTTTTATAAATCTAGATAAAGCACAAACAAAAAACATATAATGAGTGAGTGAGAAGATAATAAGTTGGATATTATTAACCTCTGGATCTCCTATAGCAGAATCGAACCCTGCACAGACAAACACCAGCTCAGGATCAAACTGGAAAAATTAAGAAAGATTAGAATTAGATTAGATTACATTAGAACGTCTGCATATAGAAGCACTTACATTTCCAAGCCTGGAGATTTTACAAAACCCTAGAAGTTACCTCGTATGCAATGGGCAGGAGGACATGGAAAAAAGCTGAGAGGTAATCACTATTGGTCATTCCCACCTACAAATAAAGCAGAGAATACAAGAATAAAATTTTTAAATAAATGTACTGGTCACAAAGTAAAGACAACACAGACAACAGTCCACCTTTGTATGGCTCAAAACCAAAATTAAGGTTTTGAAGTGGCCTAAGTCCAGGCTTAAATCCGAAAGAGATCCTTAAAGAGTTTGTTCATCCTCAAAAACCCTCTAATGTAGCTGAATTAAAATATTTTTTTGCAAAGAAGAGTGCACCAAAATATATCCACAGTGATGTGAAAAACTCATTGCCATTCATTGCACACACTTGATTGTAGTTATTGGGTTTAGAGGCCAATTACTCTTTCACATAAGGACAGCTAGGTTTGGACTGACTTCAATCATCTTTTAAAATCTGTATTTTGCATTTACTCAGGTTATCTTTGCATAATATTAAAATGTATTTTATGATCTCAATTATTTAAGTGTGGCAAATATGCAAAAATAAAAAACTGAATAAAATTCAGGATTGAATTGTGCACTGTATAATGCACAATATTCAGATACTTAAAACCTCACTACATCTGAACAGTGCATTTGTACCCGATCACTACTAATTGGAGAAAGACATCTTAACAATTGTTGCACTGGATGATAGTTCATTAATTGTGTACATTTTTTTTGTGAAATAAAACCATGATCAAGAAAATGTTTGGAATAAAATTCACCTTTTAATCTTGTAAAAACTAGTTTTAGAAAAAAACTTTCATTCTAGCACCAGTACCTTATTCCAGGGCAAGTTGATGTTAAAACCAGCTCCTTTGCCCTTCCCCACACTGTCATAGTCAGACTCAGCAAGGTTGGGCCAGTACTGCTGGTGCTCATAACGATGCCATGAGAAATACAGGACACTGGGAAACAGAAAGTAAAAAACGAAGACAGACACTGAATAGGACAAAGTGTTTAGTTTGACTTTCATGCCTTGATTTCATAAACATAAACACACACACACACACACATACCTGGAATCCTCTTCAAAGCAGTACTGCACTCCCTGTCCATGATGAATATCCCAATCCACGATTAACACTCTGAACATATGGGGGGAGGGGGAAACCTTCAGGCTACAGAAAAGATGCATTTGCTAACACCATTTTATGTCTCACCCCATACTCAACTCTATACCTGCTGACGTTGTAGTGTTTCTTGGCATAGTGGGTGGCTATGGCAACATTGTTGAAAACACAAAAACCACTGGCTTCACCCCGTTGGCTGTGATGACCAGGAGGCCTGAACACAACACAGGAGAGTATCAAAGAGCAGAGGTGAAAAGTAACAATTTACATTTACTTGGGTTGCTGTAAATGAGTAGATTTTTTTGTGTACTTCTACTTTTTAAAGTAATTTTTTTAAATCTCTAATGCCAGCGATGCAGACCCAGCTGAAAGCGAAATGCCCTCAAATTCTTATGGAGCAAACCCCTGGCCATATTTAAGCGACCACTTTGATTTTCAAGCATAAGAAAGGCAACCGCTTTATTATGCAAAGGTGTTCCTTCAATTAAAAAGAACTATTTTTTTAGATTTACATCCGCTTGTAAAAAGTAACTCTGAGTAAATTTTTAATGAGATAATCTTTACTTTTAATTGAGTAGAGTTTTATGAATGGTAACTTTACTTGTACTTCAGTAAAATCTCACTGAAGTAACAGTACTTTTACTTGAGTACAAAAGTTTATTACTCTTTCCACCTCTGTCAAAGAGAGACGAACAATTAAGGCAAAGGAACAGCACTAACTGGAAGATCTACATTAAATTAAGTGTCTTAACTACATAACTTTATTGCACAGAAATCCTGCCTTGTATTTACCTTACAAGAGCCATTCCATTCCTCACTTTCCCCGTCATAACGCTGTCCACCAGCTGCAGCGCAGCACCGACTGCCAGTGTAGCACAGTGATAGATATTCTACAGATACAATAGGGTTCAGAAACATGATGCAATCAAGCCAAAATATATATAATAAAAAGGTTTATCAGTGCTAGTGTCCTGCAACATTGTGGCTTACGGGATGAAAATAAACGTCTCCATACTGCTGAGTAAAAGTCAACAGCTCCTCTAAGCTCATTTGTGGGGTTTGTTTCACAGCTTCAAGATACTCTTTACTGCACAGAGCACACAAAACAAAACACAAGACAGTGAATATTGCTAAGCCTATTAAAAAGGCTCTAGAGGCATCAATCTTCGCTCAAATTGACATGTAGAGTTTGTAAATAGAAGAGACCACCTGTGAAACAGCAGGATTTCCTCATCAGTAGCTCGGCGAGTTGGAACACACACACACCTTTGCTCCAAACCTTTGCCCTTCAGCGCCTCATAACTCACTGTTAACCGCTCAGGTACCTCAATCTTACAGACTGGGCTGCACACAACAGACAAAAAAAGGCCTTAAAACAGCATTTTACAACAAAACTACTAGTATCTACTAGTAGACCTCAGACTTACTCATTCCAGAGCAGCTTGTACCGAGTCATTTCTTCATCATAAATCAATCCAGTTCCAGACATGTTGCTAAAACTGGTGCGCCACAACAAACAGACTGACTGACACGACTCGAAAAAAAAGAAGACGAAAAAAAAAAACCGTTTTATGCAAGTACATAAGATTCTCCACAGTTCGCCCCGGAACTCATTGTATCGGTGCCTGATTCGTTCTACCATGAACACGTGACCGATGAAACGACCACACAATCGCTTGAGTGAGCTGAACCGTGATGCACTTCATTCTTTTGACCACCAGATGCCACTAGCGTGTACTAATGATTGGAAGTTTGGATCATTTTAATGACTCGGTCCTTTGACTCTCGTTCATCGAAATGAATATATCTTTTTTGAGTCATTTAGTTAATTTCGTTCTTTTGATCAGAACGTCTACATGCACACATTTTGGCTATAGTTCCGGTAATGCCGATATTACAATGAATCTAAGGACTCATCATAAACAGAATGAGCCGCTCACCTCCAGAGGTGGGTAGAGTAGCCAAAAATTGTACTCAAGTGAGAATAGCTGTACTTCAAAATAATATTACTCAAGGAGAAGTAAAAAGTGGTCATCCAAAATATTACTCGAGTAAAAGTGAAAAAGGTATTTGGTGAAAAGACTACTCAAGTACTGAGTAACTGTTTTATCGTAATGTCTAATTTATTTATTTATTTATTAGAAATTATTTAAGCAGCCAGACAAAATGAAATAATATAAAAATTCTGATATTTCTAAATAATAAAATTCAATTTAATCAATACAATAAAATTAATTAATTAAGCTAAATATTTTTTTACAAAATAGCAAATTAAGGAACAAGAAACACAAATTTCCTAATCTCACATAAAGCTTTCGAAATAAATACCTACTGTAGGTCACATATGTATGTTTGAACAGTGTAGACTATTTCAAGTGTAAGATATACTGTATATTCAGTTGCCCTCCAAATGGCTTAGCAAATAGAAAATTATGTTAGAACATGTACAACAAGTCGCAATGGTAATGGCTTTTCTAGCAGAACAAATGTAAGAAACTTCTATTTTTTACCCTCTAGCTTATTTGCCAATTATATATGTTTACATTGCAACATTAAATAAAACCGCTAAACTAACCGCGACATGCTTCCTTCACTGTCTACCACAGCAAAAAAAAAAAAAAATCTCCACTATATGCAGCGTTTTTTGCCTGGTCATTTGACTACATGTGCTTATTGTTATTGCGGCTGATTGGTCAAATTGAGTCATGTGATTATTGTTGCTACGCAGTGGTGGCTGGTGCAATTTTTTTTGGGGGTGGGGGGCGCAAACAAAATTAAAATTAAACTATTAATAATCCCCTGTAAATAGGCATTTATCAGGTGATTAAGCATCTGTAATGTTTTTAAAGTTTCGTATTCGCGATTTGCTCGGTCTGTCCACTGTGGTTCGGTAAGCTTTTCTGGCGCCAGGAGAGACTCAGTCAAACACACACACACACACACGTTGTCTGTCAGAAAAGTCTCGGTTTATTAACAGCAAAAGATGGTGTTTATATATGTTTGACCAAACGCCTGTGCCACTGACATATGGATGTTGGCTCGAGTTAGGGGGAGAAGGGGGAAGGAGACAGAGAGAGACATAAGGAGAGAATGGGAAGGTGAGCGTGGGAGCGTTCACACCTTTAGGAACACATGCAAGAGGAGACAGCAAGATAGCAGCAGGAAAGATTTACCACCTTAATATCAGATCTATGAGGAAGAGAGCATGAGAGTGGAAATAACTCCTTTATATATAAAATAATTCTAACAGCATCATTACTGCTCGTATAAAATAAAGGCCTGACTCACATCACATCCAGTCAGCAGCTCCGCTTGCCATAAGAAGTGATGGAAAAGACTCATTGAGAATGGTCCAATCATATGAACCCAAATATTTAAAAACAATTTTGATTCGCTAAGAACAAAAGTGGGAGGGTTCAGGGCGCACAGTGCTGCGCCGGAAAGATGTTTGATAAAATTCAATCAGAGCTCAGCCTCAAATCACATGCTTTTCAAAAATGTACGTGCCTACATAGACACTCGTTTGTCCGGCGCCCGCGTACACGAACACAAATGAACGTAATACAGTATATCTAATGTACAGAATATCTAATGCGTATAATAAATGGTTAGAGAAGTAACGAGTTGAGTGTACCCGAATGCAGCGGAGTAAGAGTAGCATTTCTTCTTTGCAAATCTACCACCCACCTCTGCTCACCTCTCATATCTTCCGGGCCGAATCATTTGTCCTTTTATGCTATTAGCGTCTATGAGAGTCACGTGCCAAAAAAACAAATGATTTGAAACATTCCGGCTGTTTGTGGCTCTCAAAGTGCAGACATAAAACACTATACTATTTTTTGTAGACAAAACACTATACACAGTAAGTACACAACATTCAGAAACTGTACAGATTAAATTAAGATGGAGGATCCTGAGTATGTAACATATGTACATAAGGTGTACATAAAGTTAATGTGCAAGGTAGTGTAAGTAGCCATGGTATGCATCACATATTATACTATAATACAAAGTGCAAATAGCATGTAGCAGTAACGTGTAGTACGATGCAAGGAGTTGTAGGAAGCATGATGGTGCTTTTACACAATATACAGTACCAGATGTTTGATTAATGCCGGTAACGGTAATATACAGAAGGGCAAAAAAATTTTTTAAAAACATATTGGTGCTTTTTTACACCAGATGGCATATAATCCAGTTCAACTGTTTGTGAGGGTGATTGCCAGTTGAAAGAAACTGTTCCTGTACCTGGCAGGTTTGGTGTACAGAGTTCTTTAGTGCCTGCCAGAAGGGAGGAGGTGAAAAAGGTTGTATCCTGGGTGTAAGGGGGTCTCGTCAATACGACTTACTAAGCCATGCTTAGTACATGTCGAGCTCCTACAGGAAACCAGGTGGGATCTACTTCTTGCCCTCGTGATCTGTCTAGGATGCCTTTGCTGGAAATAGTGGGATATGGGATTTGCCTTGGTGCCTTGATAGGACTTACATGTGTTCTATTATTCAGTTTTGTAGTTTTAAGTGCCTTGCTCAAGGGCCCAATAGCAACAACTTGGTGGGGCTGGAGCTTGAACTGCTGACTTTTCGATTAGTAACTCTAAGCCTGAACACAGAGCTTCCACTGCCAAATGAGCATGCTTTTCATTTAATGAAGACAAGAATAAAGGCAGAAAGACAGACAAACATGCAGCAACTAAAGGCAGCTACAGTAAAGACTTGGCAAAGCATCTTGAGAAAGGAAACCCAGCATTTGACCATGTCAATGTGTTTCAGACTTTAACACTAGAATTACTGACTTTTTTATTTTCTTGTCTCTTCCAGGAGCACTATATACTGGCTGACCCTGCATTCTAACCACAGTGAAGAATATCCAATTTATTGGCCTTGAAAAACTCAGGTAGTTTTTGACGTATGTTTTGGATTATTTGGACCCATATCCAATATGAATTGACAGTTTTGCAGCATATGGCTAAATCTGAGCAGCGACTATAGCTCTATAGACATCAGAATTTATCCTGCTAGATTAAAGTCATCAATAAACACCAGTACCCTGGTGACATCCTTACACACTTATGCTATAACACTTCATTCACCATGTTTGACAGATGATGTGGTATACTTTGGTATGCGTGACCTATTCCTTTCTTTCTCCCTACCCCCTCCATACAACAAGGACAGAATTATCTGTCATCTTTAGTTGTCTTCCGTGGTCTTCCAGGCCTTTTGCTGTTGCTGCTCTTGCCAGTAACTCCTTTTTTAAAGAATGTTCCAAACTGTCCTTATGTTGAGAGTTTGCGTGATCACCTACCAAATCCCAATGTAACAGATCAGAACACCACCCTGGCATTTTATCTGCTTAAATAATTGTGGAGTAACAAGGAAACTGACTACACCTGGTCATGCAACTGCTTGTTAGCCATTTGTTCCATTATTTATGAGCCACCAAAATGGTGTGTGTATGTGAGTGTGAGAAAGGGAGAGAGGAAGAGAGAGAGAGAGAGAGAGAGAGAGAGAGAGAGAGAGAGAGAGAGAAAATGGCTGTAATTCTTTAATGAATAATGAAACACTTTTGTCAAACACCTTGAATTAACAGTGATTAGAATTTGATGTGAATGCCTGCTCTTTTCAGAGAGCCAGATAATTTGTCTCACCTCAGCAATACAAGAGGTCTTTCGACTCTAAATCATCTGTTCATTTGGTACAATAACTTCTGGCTTTTATAATTCAGCCAAATTTAGAAATACTTTGACCTATTATTGATATGTGCATGTTGAACATTTCATTTTAAATTTAGCATGGTGGTGTAGAGGCCAAATGTAAAAAAAAAAAACTTATCATTGTTCCAGTATTTACAGTACATCACAGAGCTTACACATTCGCAATTGACACATCACTAATATTGAGCTTTTCAGAGGCCAAATGCCAAAACACTTACAGTATCATTGTTCCAATATGTAAAAAACCTTGCTGTACATGAGGGACTATTTTGACCAAACAGCAGTTAATTCATATTCAGATAATCTGTTCATTTATAGTTGAATCCCACTTTTTTAAACAGACTTCCTTAGGAAGTCAGAAAGTACAGAGGGTGCATGAAAACGTACAATAATACCATTTATACTGTACATGTGATTCTGGGCAAACAATCCTAGCACCCTGAGAACCTGTAACCCACTGGCCTTGTTGGATACTTGGGCCAACACCACATAATATACATCACCGAATGAATGTTAAATAAAGACTTCAAACAAACAATAGTACAAGCAATCAATTTTAATTTTAATCAAAGTCTTTGCTATGAAAAACTAGGCCTGATATAATTGCTTATTTTATCACTATAAGATAATCAATAATCAGTATAACATTAGATGCACAGTAACAGCATGCTAATGAAAATAAGGATCTTTGAAAATGTTATAAAGAAAAATTATGCCAAGGCATTTTTGATGCTATAAGAGTCTTCAGATCCTGAGAGCGTCTTCTTTGACCTGACAGCCGAGTACTGCACAACCTATTCGTACACACTCTGATTGGTTGTCCACTAAAACAAACACACACAAACATATTCATCATCATCATCATCATCATCAAAATGCTGAATTTTCAAGCAGTACAAAGTCAGCCATGTTCCATTCACTTCCCAAATTTTGGGAGATTACCTTTTTGAGTGCGGATCCATGCCACTGCTTTAAATGGCAAAAAATGCCACTCAACTTGTGCATCGATCTTAAAGCCATGTAACCAAATCAGAGCGAGAAGTGTAGCCCAGAAATCTGGCTTCACCTGCACACAAAACCAAATATAGTAGGAAATATGCATACATACAAATATGTACAGTACAGACCAAAAGTTTGGACACACCTTCTCATTCAAATAGTTTTCTTTATTGTGTTCTTTATTGTGTTCTTGATTTCCTGATTCACACAGTCTCCTCTTAACAGTTGTTCTAGAGATGTGTCTGCTGCTAGAACTCTGTGTGGCATTGACCTGCTCTCTGATCTTAGCTGCTGTTAACCTGCGATTTCTGAGGCTGGTGACTCGGATGAACTTATACTCCGCAGCAGAGGTGACTCTTGGTCTTCCTTTCCTGGGGCGGTCCGCATGTGAACCAGTTTCTTTGTAGCGCTTGATGGTTTTTGTGACTGCACTTGGGGACACTTTCAAAGTTTTCCCAATTTTTCGGACTGACTGACCTTCATTTCTTAAAGTAATGATGGCCACTCGTTTTTCTTAGCTGCTTTTTTCTTGCCATAATACAAATTCAAACTCTTTGAATGAGAAGGTGTGTCCAAACTTTTGGTCTGTACTATATGTACCATTTTTATAATTAAGTGACGCATTCCACCGAGTCGTTCTTAAAATAGCTCAATCTAGAATACAGTACAGGTTTTATGGGTCAACATTTAACTAGGAAATGTTAAACATAGTACAGGGTCATTCACTCCAAAGAGCCCCCGATTATTCTATAATAACGCTTGATATGATGATGAAATACGTAAAAAAAAAAAAAAAAAATGTAGCAAACAAATATGCTACATACCTTGACATGTTTAATCAATTGCATTACATGCGATGCTGGAAGTGACCTCAGTTTTCTGCACATTGTACATTGTTTCATTCATATTGTTTCATTCTTGCGAGAGTTATTACAGAATATTCGTGGCCTCTTTTGAGAGAATCACCCTGTATTAGGGTTAAGAAGACAAATTAAGTGTTCAAAAAATGGAAGAAAAATTACTTGCTACATAAATTACCCTTTTGTATTCTGAAATCTATATTGGTTGAAAGAAAATTCTAGTATTATTACTCCTCCTCCTCCTACGACTACTAATAGCAACAACAACAACAACAACAACAATAATAATAATAATAATAATAATATTATGGATTTAAGGTTTAAGGATACATTTTCATTAGATGTTATACATGATACTCAGAACACAGACATATTTATTGTGTATTAACCTGTACAGGAATCTGCTCCATCAGCTCTTTTTCTGTCCTTCCAAATACTTCAGCAAGTGCAGGCTTCATTTCCCAGCAACCTGAAGCCTTCTGGAGAGAAACAAGCTGCAACAATGGGTCCTTTGGAGCTTCAGGAGTTTCTAAAGAGACAGCAGTATAGTTATTGTATAAAAACACACACAGAAACATAGCGTACTAGTATGTAGGAATAAAATATATAGAAGAGTAACACCTCCCGCACACCTATACAGGCATAATGGGATCACCATCCACTTTAATAGGAACAAATTCATGCAGGTCTCTGATTTGTTAATCATGTGACAGCAGCTCAATAGTGTAAAAAAATACTTTGAGCAGGCTTGAGAAAAAGCAGACAGAGCCAATACCGTCTGAGCTGGAAGTGGCACGAGCGCCAGTCAGAGGTTTCCCTGCTAGCCATAAGTGCACAGAAGAACCAGCGCCTGCTCCAACACACTGGGTAAAGGTTAAGGGGGCGCCACTCCCCACACTACTTGATACAGGGAGCATTGTAACACTTGCACACCCCTCTGTGTTGCTGCCCCATGCACCCCCGTGCAACCCCGTGCCTGTCACCTGTGTCCATGGTGATCGGTGCAAGGTTCCAGCTGTGCACATCGTGGTTGATGACCACCAGGGAAAATACAATCTTAAAGCCTGCATAAAACCTGAATTGACTGTACCTCTACTCCTAGGTCGTGACTGGCCCGGCTTGCTGCTGGAGAAAGAAAGCAGTGTCTGGAGAAAGTGCAATGGCCACTGGCAGCAATGGAGAAAAGCGGCAGTGTGGTTGGTGCAACCACCTTCTGATAGCAGCGACGCTAAAACTGAAGGTGAGGCTGATGATCTCTCTAACCCCCTTCTCTCTATATCTCAGCAGGTGAAGAAAGATGGTAGTTTTTGCCCAGCTGCAGCGCAAAGATCCAAGCCTTAAAAAAATACTGGGATCAGTTTTTATAGAGGTTGAAGCCGGCGCAACACCACTGCCCATGCCAGCCTCATACTTTCTGGTAAAAGACAATTTGTTGTACTCGCAGAGGCACTGATGTAGATCTTTTGATGGTTCCACAGGCCAAAGTAGACACTTATGTATCTACCACGCAAATTCTATACCGTTTGGGGGCCACCTTGGAATCAATAACACCATCGAAAAGATCAAAGACCGTTTTTTCTAGATTTGTACAGAAATCATATCTTCTCCATATTTGTACAGCTAGGTTTTTATAATTTTTTTATTAAATTGTATATTTTATCTTATCTTCTATAGAAATATTTTTCTTACCTAAGCTAAATTTATTTTCTATATTTTATTTATTTTTATTATTTTCTATTAATAATCTTTTATTTTTAAGGTCACAGGCGGTAGTTTAAGCATTTCACTGCATATGACTGTGAATGTGACAAATAAAAAATTTGAATTAGAATTTTTGAATTTGAATTGGAAGCAGATGATTCCTCAATGTCCTGTTTGCAAAATGCTGCAGGCCTGCACTGGTTTCACACCATTTGAGCTGCTCTTCGGCCACTGGCCGCACAGTCTGCTCGACATAGCTAAGGAAGCCTTGGAGGAGCAGCCCTCACCATTCCGGTCAGTTATTAAATATGTACAAAATTTGCAAAGCAATATAGGTATTAACAATTGTTCAACAGCACATGCAAAAAGCGCAAGGAGAGCAGAAACTCCTTTACAACCATCTGGGCAAGCCACAGGGGTTAAAGGTGTGTGACCAAGTGCTGCTCCTCCTCCTTAGCACCACATGTAAGTTCCTGTCCTGTTGGCATATTCCCCATTGTGGAAACGAGTCGGATCAGTAAACTACAGACTGCAACAGCCAGGTAAGCGCAAATACATGGAGCTCTACCATGTTAATCTTTTAAAACAGTGAATTAAACCCATACCACGCACACCAGCTCTTGCCTCTCTCTCTGCTGTAGAACAGAGCCTCGGTTTAATCCAGGTAAGGATCTGACACCCACACAGAACCAAGAGTTGAGTGAACTTGTGGATCAGTTCATGGACGTGTTCTTTACCAAACTGGGGCTCACTCATCTTGTGTGCCACGACACCAAGTCAATGAGCCCCTGGTCCAGCCGCATAGTTATGGTGCTCAAGGTGAAGGGTCGGTCAGGCTCAGTAATGACCTCCGTCAACTGAATGCCATCTCCACTTTCGATGTATACCCGTTTCCACGTGTTGACGATCTCGTGGAACGACTTGCAAAGGCACGGTTCATCTCCACCCTTGACCTAACCAAAGGCCAGTAATCAGGTCCATTGGCACTACCGGGTCCTGTCATTCAGTCTCCATGGTGCCACCGCCCTTATGCTGCTGCGTGCTTGGACAATGTCTTGATCCAATCAAGTAGATGGGAAGATCATCTGCACCACCTGAAACAAGTGCTGGGTGAGTTGTGGAAAGAGGGTCTTACGGCAAACCTCATAGTACCTCAAAGTACCTCATAAAGTGAAGACCCCCCAATCGCACACACACCCGACAACGAAAAACATAGGTACAGTACGTTGCTTTTTCTGGCTTGCTAACTATTATAGAAGATCTGTGCCTTTTTTCTCCTCTCTGGCAGGACTCCTCTCCAACCTTCTGAAAAAGGGGCATACCCTCTCGCGATGACATGGCTTGTGCGAGCAGGTGCGAGCTCAAAGCTGAGAGGGAGTGCTGTGCTCAAACTCATATTAGCCAAGAAGGAAGCAAACATGCTCTGCTGTCTGAGACACGCCACCTACCTAGCGCCGCTTGTCTCACCTGCCCCAAAAAGGACATTGCGCCACCTGAGCATTGACACGTGGACCTGAGATACTTGCTTACCTTTAAGGCCACACAGATAACAGAGGCTGTAATTTCACTATAACTGCATTCTTATAAGATGCTTGAAAGTGCTTAATAAAAAAGCTTGCTCATGATTGTGACATCGGGTTCCCGTGTGTTCCTTGCGTGTGTCAGACCCGTTACAACAACGATATTTTACTTACATACAGTATAGGATTCCTAAACTCTAGGAAAACAGTTGCAGTAAATTAAAGGGAGATTAATATAAGTCTCCTATTCAGCAATAGGGAAGAGTCAATGTTCAATAACTTACCTGAATCAAACAGCTGTAACTTCATCCGTTTTGATGCAGCTATTTTAATTACAGACAGAGGAACACAAAAGTTGGCCTTTCTGTTTTATAGATAAGCCATATGTTCTTGAATTGATAAATTAGTTTGTTTCTAAGTAAAAATCACACTTAATGGATTATTTCTGTTTTTGTTATAAACTAATTTAAATACAAGGGGCAATTTGTATTTAAATATTCTCAAATATTAGGATTATTTTTAATATTTGGATGTAAAAAATGGAACCCTGCCCCTAGCTTCGGTTGCCTTATTTTATGGGTCTTTCTGCCTTATTACTTTCCTACAGTAAGTAAAAACCACGCTTAATTTGTTTTGGTATGATATCATTTAATATGTTTTGGGTCATTATGCATCAGTTTGCAAAATTTGGCTCAATCGGAGCAGAAAGTATAGCTCTATACACTTCACAATTCATCCTGCTGGTTTCATCAGCAGTCACCTTATCAATTACCAGTGACCCAGTTCCATTGTCAACCTTACATATTTATGCCATAAGACAGCCATCACCATCCTTTACTTCGCCTTCCTTTACTTCTCTTGTATTTCAATCATTATGGTACAATTTATTCTTGAATAAGGAATGAGGTATAAGGACTTTTTTAGGATAGGTTTTTATAGTTTAAGATTTGTATTTATATTCATGAAGGCACCTCTATAATGTAGACTTTGACAGTGATCTGTCTACCACTTGTAAAGATTTGTTTACCAAGGAAATCAACCAATTTAGTTGTCTTCTGTAGCCTTCAAGGTCTTTTGGTATAACCGATGTTGCCAATGTATTCTTTATTTTTAAGAATTTACCAAAGCATATAGTGGAACAAATGGCTAGTGAGCTGCATGATGAGGTGTGGCCTGTTCTCTCATTACTCCATGACTAATCAAGCACATAAAAGGCCTGAAGGTGGTGCTGAGGGTAACATTTGCATTTGGAAGCTGTTCACTCAATCTTTCAACATGAGGGTAAATGTGTCTATGTGTTAGGAACCTCCACCAGAGGTCACTGCTCTATCTGTAGTTTTTGTGGGTCGACTCAGTTTCCCAGAAGGCACCTCAGTCAGGTGATGAGTGCTCACCTGAACTGAGGTGGCTCGTTAAAGTTTCTATAAATAGCTGTTTGTTCTGGGAAACTGGGTCGAGCATTATTTGTATGTTTATTTGTATGTTGATTGTTTGTTGTTGTATATACGGTCATGTGGGCATTCCTTTTTGTTTCTTTAAGTTTGTTTTGTAACCTGTGTTCAAGAGGGCTCTGGTTTAGTTTTCTTTATACTCCTTGTGTTACTGGATTCATGGAGCTGTCCTGTTTCATGTTTAGCTAGGCTGTGTCTCCTCCTGTGTACTGTGTAAGTACTGTTCTGTGTATCCCCAGTGTCTGCCTTCTTGTCTAGTTCTTTGTTTGTTTGTTGCTTTCCTTTTCTGTTTAGCCGCTAGTAGGCCTAGACCGCTAGTAGGGTTAGCCTCCAGTAGGCTGGCCTCTAGTGGGGTTGACTGCTAGTGGTTCTGGTCACTAGTAGGTTAGCTGCTAGTTTGGAATAGCCTCATGGGTGCCCTGCTTCTTGTCTCCTGTTTCCTTTTTAGGTAAGTACTAACTCCATTAGATACTAACCCGGTTAGGTCAGCATCCTGTGTCTCCATATTCCGTGCAGCTACTAACCCCACTAACCAGCCTCGTCTCTTGTTCCCCTGGTCCTGTCTAGTCTCTGTGCCCCTGGTCCTGTCTAGTCTCTGTGCCCCTGGTCCTGTCTAGTCTCTTGTGCCCCTGGTCCTGCCTAGTCTCTTGTGCCCCTGGTCCTGCCTAGTCTCTTGTGCCCCTGGTCCTGCCTAGTCTCTTGTGCCCCTGGTCCTGCCTAGTC
>JAAGKR010008878.1:0-11709 GCA_011419295.1 Clarias macrocephalus | reverse complement strand
TCTTTAAGTTTGTTTTGTAACCTGTGTTCAAGAGGGCTCTAGTTTAGTTTTCTTTATACTCCTTGTGTTACTGGATTCATGGAGCTGTCCTGTTTCATGTTTAGCTAGGCTGTGTCTCCTCCTGTGTACTGTGTAAGTACTGTTCTGTGTATCCCCAGTGTCTGCCTTCTTGTCTAGTTCTTTGTTTGTTGCTTTCCTTTTCTGTTTAGGTATTTGTAACCCCATGAGTGCCTAGCTGCTAGCCGGGTTAGCCGCTAGTAGGCCTAGACCGCTAGTAGGGTTAGCCCATAGTAGGGTTAGCCTCCAGTAGGCTGGCCTCTAGTGGGGTTGACTGCTAGTGGTTCTGGTCACTAGTAGGTTAGCTGCTAGTTTGGAATAGCCTCATGGTTTCCTTTTTAGGTCAGTACTAACTCCATTAGATACTAACCCGGTTAGGTCAGCATCCTGTGTCTCCATATTCCGTGCAGCTACTAACCCCACTAACCAGCCTCGTCTCTTGTTCCCCTGGTCCTGTCTAGTCTCTGTGCCTCTGGTCCTGTCTAGTCTCTGTCCCTAGTTCCAGCCATGTCCTGTCCAGCCCTGTTCCTAGTTCCCCTATGTGTCCTTAGTTAGCTCCAGCTCCATGTTTCCTCATCCTCAGTCCCCTGTGTCTTTCCTGAGCCCTAGTTTTGGTTCCTTTGTTTGTCTGTTTTGAGTTTATAAATAAAAAAAACTTACACCCCTCTGCATTCATGCCTACCCTCATGCCCACGGCAACACCATCAGCTGGTCTAGCCAAACCCACCAACTAGACGCCATGACACTATGCAGATGAAGGCCATTTATTAGGCTGAAAAAACACAAGAAACTCATCAGACAGATTATAATGAATTTTCAAAATCATAATTAGCTATAACATTGACAAGTGGATGACTGCAGAATTCTGCCCATAGAGAAGATGAAACCTTTCACAACATCTAGCAAAATCAAGACCTCTCTAGAGGAGGTAGGCATGCCATTGTCGAAGTATACAGTCAAAAGATGGCTTTATTGAGTAAATACAGAGGCTTCACAACAAGGTGCAAAAAATTAGTAACGCTCAAGAACAGAGAGGCCAAATTACACTGTTAGAAAACACCTAAAAAAGTCTTTCCAGTTTGAAATAAGATTCTTTGAACTGATGAAACCAAGATTAACTTGTACCAGAATGATGAGGAGAGAAAAGTATGGGGAAAGACAAGATCAGCTCCTGATTCAAAGCAAACCACATCATCTGTCAAACATGGTGGAGGCAGTGTCAACCCAGCCACTGGTGTTTACTGATGGCCTGACTGCTGACAAAAGTAGCCAGATGAATTCTAAAGTGTACATGTATACAGTAGGCCTATTCTATCTGCTGAGATTCAGCCAAATGCTGCTTTGCTTTCAAATTCTATATAGTGTTTTTTTTTTTTTTTGGCAAAGCACCAAAAAAGTATTGTTATTTATGAACCTGACTGTATAAGGTACATGTTTCTAAAAAAAACCAGTATGGTGAGGAGATTTAAAAATTATAACTTCATTTAAAAGCTCTCAAATAAATTGTCTTGGTTATCCAAATTCTGAGTACAAAATACAGAAAAACTGGGATCAATGTATATATTTATTCACATATTTATCACATTGAGTCTATTGTTTAGTAATTTACACACAAAACAATTACCTATACTTGACCCCGGGGTCAAGTATATTACACACCTCTGTGTAAACAAAAACAGGTGGTTAGATTATTGATGTTTTATCAATGATATCCACAAACAGAAAAGCACAATGTACACGTACTTTACTGGCAAAAATCTGATTATTGGAGGAGTTTAAAATGTGTTAGGAATAAAATCATTGGATGTTTACTGTTAAAGTAGTTGTTAAGGTTAATTTTAATTAGTAAAATAAAATATTTCCACAAAATTTACATTTATAAACTGTAGAGTAAAATGACATCCCTCCACCCCTACCCCTTGCTTTAACATTTAAGGATGGCATTGATTGGTGTCAATACTTTGCACTCTTGGTAAACAAACTTCCTATTTGTCTTCACATTTGACTTTTCAAGTCTTCACATTTGAAAAAAAAAGGGAACATAATTATTATAATGTTCAATGGCTTAAAGCATTAAAAAGCTTTTAGATTGTAAGTAAGATTGTAAATGTTGTTTAACATTTGTAAATGTAACTTACTGTAAGCACATCCAAAATAACCTTTTTTTGATTAAAGATACAGAAATAAAAAGGTTAGATTCTCCAAGTGCTTTGAAGTTGACATTCAGACATTAAGATATGACCTAGAGATATGAACGATGATCATATCAACATTGATCAACAATTACTTAATATAATATTTAGGAACTTACAATGTGGTATGCAATGATCTAATTGAGCTAAACCAACACCTGTACAAAAAACAGGATGTTAGATTACTTACAAGCTTTCTATAATGAGTAAATGCAGAAAAGCACAATAGCTGTAATAAACCAATTATTGAAAAAATATTCAAAAACCCATACATAATGACAAACTATAAGCATTGATTACAAAAGATTTGGCTGGCATCAATGTGGCCCAGAAGTTGACTGACAGCATACCAGGGCAAGCTGCAGAGGTCTTGAAAAAGAAGGCCAAACACTGCAAATACTCTTTGCATAAACATATTGTCATTGTCAGTAAAAGACAGAAATACTGATGATGACATTTGACAATTTGACACTTCAGTAAACCATAGTAACATCTGACAAAATTATCTAAAAACAATTAAGCGGCTTTGTGAAAATTTATATTTGTCTCATTCTCAAAACTTTCAGCCACAGCTGTAGGGCATGACGGCTAGCTTGTGCAATTCAATCCAATAGAAAAGCTACTGTAGCTCAAATTGTTTAATGCTTAATTAAACCTTATTGCTGGTTCAGATAGAAAGGTGTCAAATCACACATTGCATCAGAATTGTTGTGAATGGGGCTACGTAGTTCCCGATCAGTCAGAACCCATGTCAATCACCAAAAGTCCCTACAATGGGCATGTGTGAATCAGAACTGGACCAGGGAAAAATGAAAGTTGGTGTCCTGGTCTGATGAATCACATTTCCTTTTGCATCATGTGGATGGCTGAGGGCATCATTTACCTGAGGAAGAGATGGCACCAGGGTGCACTATGGGAGGAAAGCAAGCTGGCGGAGGCAGTGTGATGCTTTGGGCAATTTTCTGTTCAGAAATCTTGGGTCCTGCCATTCATGAGGATGGCATCTGTGGGATGCTCTGGAAAATCAAGTCCGACCCATGGACGCCCACATCATAACTTACAGGATGTAAAGGATCTGCTACTGCTAAATCTGGCTTGGTGATAGATGGTATCGCACACTGTCCATGGCTCGATTGGTCAGGGCTATTTTGGTGGGAAAAGGGGACCTCCATAAAATTAGGCAGATACAAATCAGTCATAATGTTATGGCTGATTTGTATAAATTGTATTAAAAGTATTTAGAAACCTGCATTTTAAATTAGCATTATTAATCAAACCAAAGTGTCAATGGAATGGCCGAATCTGTTAGGCAAACAAGGAGGTTTGATTCTCCATGTGCTCCAAATCTGTGAAGCACAACAATTTTTGCAATGCTGTATTTTTATACAAATTCAGTTCATTGTACATTATTTAGTAGTAGTATACTTACACAGACAATGAAATTGAGCATTTCAGACAAGGTGTCAAAGAGATGGAAATATGAGATACAAAAAATCCATTATGTGAGGGGTACTTCAGCTAAACACATTAACACATTTAACACATTTTGGGTTACCAAAATGCTAGCAAATGCTAACTTATTAAAAACTAGCAAAATGTGCTTTAGTGTTTTCTTTGCTCGATGCAGGCCAATAAGATTGGCCATTGGAAAATGGTGCTTTAGATTTCAATTAAATGAGCCTACAATAACAAACTGGACTCCATATAAATATGAAGACTGTTATATTGAACTTCCAGGCTAACACACAATATGTCAAAACAATTCCTGCTATCTGTTATCACCGAAATGAGGATGGTTTCCCTGTTGAGTCTGGTTCCTCTCAAGGTTTCTTCCCATTGCCATCTCAGGCTGTTTCTGCTTGCCACCAGTGCCCTCGGCTTGCTCATCAGGGACGATCTGATCATTTTGATTTATACACATTTTCTCACATTTCATACACATTTCCATAATTTTCTTTTGATTCTGTAAAGCTGCTTTGCGACTATGACCTTTGTTAAAAGTGCTATACAAATTAAAGTGAATTTAATTTAAAATTCAATTAAACTAACAGTAATTGACAAAAAAATAAATTACTTAAATCTTTGTTAGCCAGCTCACTGTTTCTTCAAATTCTTAGGTACATGTAAGCTGGTGTTCACACATGGAGTTCATTATTCCCACCACCCTACCCCAAAAAGGAATGTGCATGGCATCTAAAAAAAATCTTTTGTTCTTAGAGCGACATCAATCACTCTCTGGCTTAGAGCTCTGTCTCTCACTACTTGAACTGCGAAAGTGAATCACAGTTCCGTGATTTTCAAAACGGAGGACAGACACGTCGTGCCGTTTATGGTGTGTACAGTGAATAATTTTTTTTTATATTGCCCTGATAGCATGTTTGTCTGATTATTGACTGCTGAATAGAGATGATTTAGGAGCAGTGCTCACCACCACATAAATAGTAAACAGATAAATGTTACTTTATCAATAGTTTTTATGAATAAAGGACCATTTTCTTTCCCCCAAAGATACTGAATGATTTTCACTCTCTTGTAGTAGTGCTACATTTACCTTAATACTACCTGTATTAGTGCACAGGGCATTGCTCAATCATGCTTAATGTTTTCTAAGCCATTATGTACTGTACAGTATTTCTAATTGAATCTGATTTCCCATGGCCCCCCCTGTCTAATTCATGGTCCCCATATATGAATAAGTTGTGCCCCCCAACTTATAAAATCCCAGAATCGCCTCTGGGGCAATGATTTAAAAAACACCAGCAAATCCCCCTCTGAATGTTAAAAACAACAACAACAACAACAACAACAAAAAAACAATAAGGTTTTGAAGTGGCCTGGTCAAAGTCCGGACTTAAATCTGATTGGGATGCTGTGGCACGACCTTAAACAGGCCATTCATGCTCGAATACTCTCCAGTGTGGGTGAATTAAACTAATTCTGAAAAGAACAGTGGTTCAAAATTCCTCACCACTGAAAAACTCGTCAGTTATCGGAAATGCTTAATTGCAGTTGCTTCACATCCAAGGGTTTCACACCAGTTATTAGGTTTAGGGGCAATTACTATTTCACATAGGGCCAGGCAGGTTTGGATATTTTTTCCCCTTAGTTAATAAAATCATCATTTAAGAAGTGCATTTTATATTTACTCAGGTAATCGTTGTGTAAGATTTAAATTTGTTTGAAAGAGAAACAGAATACTGTAATTCCCAATCACTGCTGTTTCTTCAGATTCCTAGGTACATGGTGTGGTACTGGTGATTGTGTACTTGAGATCTTTTGGCTAATTGGCCCTTGACTCAAAGATGCAGGGGTTGCACAGAAAATTGCAAACATAAAAATCACCATCCCACCCCAAAAGTTATTTGCATGGTAATTTAAAATCAATATATATTTTTTTAGTTCAGTCACTTACTTTGGGACATACTCATCCCCTGTTGCTGCTGCATCACAAAAATAGATGAAACAGGAAAAAGAATGTCAGATTCGCTGTGGCTCTGTATGTGGTATATGCATAAAAGCAAACACAATACTGTAATCCTCATATTATTAGATGTCAGGTTGAGTAAAAGAACTCATTTTCTTTTAAACATCTGCACTTCTGATTCATCTACCATTAGTGACAATTATTTTTTTAAAAAAGGTAGGGATTTTTGGAGACTCTATTCTGGATCGGGGCTCAAAAATCCCCAAAAACTGAATGATCAGTACTGAAGCTAAAAAGTGACTGTGACATCCTGAAACTGTGAGTGCCGCAAAACCCAAGAACACAAAAGACATACAAACAACACTCAATATACCAAACCTAAATGTGTATTATACACAACACACACCACAGTGCACAAAATATGACTATTTACAACTACAGGGTGGGTGAAAAGTAACTAGGCGTTAAAAAATGGGAAATGAGAGCAAATCTTTAAATTTCAACATAGGCACCTGTATACACACTGTATACAAAGTCATAAACACACAAACATCTTAATAAGAAGAAAAACTAAAATTAAATGTATTAAAACAAAATACGCAAGGTCCTGGGTTATTACGGAAACGGTTTTGATGTATAGCTGGACATGATCTTCATGTCAAAACTCCCATCAACTAAAAAAATGAAGAGCACCGCTGTACTTTTACCAGCATGGCATTTCTATTGTTTCTAAAATCACTGTAGCACATCAATAACCTCTGATTAGTGGGAAACAATCAAAGCATCTGGTGTACCATTTGTATGCAACAAAACTGTAAAGTTCTGCTAAAAGAAAAGTAATATAAAAATTTCTCTTGCTCTTGAAGAAGACTGAACAAGTATGATTTGGCTGAAAGGGTTGCCAGGAAAAACCTCTTCTGTCTCAAAAGAACATGGAAGCAGATTCGCAAAACTGCATCTGTACAAACCACAAAGCTTCTGGAACAATTTCTTATGGACAGATGAGACCAAAGTGCATTTGAAGTTGACATAAAAACATAAACACACACACACACACACGGCTCTGAGATTTTCCATCTTAAAAGTGGTTTGAATAAGCTTTTGTCATTTGCTATTTACACAATTACAGTCAGTCCATGTATCATAAATTACTCTCTTGGTTGTCCCACATCTGAATATGAAAAAACATGCTAGACAGTTTCAACATAAGGCATATTTCAACAACTTACCAGGCATGTTTGATGAAGCCATTGATGCACCCATTGATGTAACTAGACATAATGCAGAAAGGTAAACAAAAATACAATGTTAGATTATTCATCTGTTTTTCTATAGTGTGTACAGACAGAAAAGTAGAATATTGGAAAACTTATTGTGTAGAACATTAGCCTTCTAAACTGTACATGCTTAACTATTCACCCAACACCTTAGCAACCAACTGGGGCAGCATAGCAACCACATAACAACACCTTTGCAGTCAATTAGAACATCAGCATATCAGCATTTTAGCATTTTTGATGCTTGAATTTTAAATATTTTTTCAACATTGTAACCATTACAGATTATAAACTTGGTTGTCCCATCTGAATATAAAAAAACTGTTAGAAAGTTCCAACATAAAACATATTTCAACAACTTACCAGCACTATAAATCTGTGAAAAAGTCAGAAATTCAGCTATGCATAATGCAGAAAAGGAAACAAAAACAGAATGTTAGATTATTCATTCGTTTGTCTATAATAAATACAAGCAGAAAAAGTAGAATATCAGAAAACCTATTGTGTAGAATTTTAAAACTTTAGCCTTTAAACTGTACATGCTTGACTATTCACAGCAACCAAGTAGCAACACCCTAGAAACCAACTGGGCAGCTTAGCAATAACATACTGTAAGAACACCTTAACAATCAATTAGAACAGCATATTAGCATTTTAGCATTTTGATGCTTGCATTTTTACTTTTTAATTTTTTAAAAAACATTTTCAACATTGTAACCACTACAGATTATAAACTTGATTAGCGTTTTTAACAAACTCTGACATGCCAACATCAACTTATTACTTGTAATAAATTAATAAAATGTATACACAGGGTGACAAAATTTCACATTAGTGTTTACTAAAGTAAACATTAGTGATCTAAATTAATATAACGCTTTTGTACATTTAAATCCAGGTCATATTATATACATGATACAAAGCACCATACCATATTTACACAACTAAGCAACTAAAGTTGTTTTTGAAGATAATACTACACAATAATTTTGTGATTAATAAATATTTACAAATACTTACTTTGCCCCATGTGACATGCCATCCTCAAAATAAAAAATGTACACTCAAAATATAAAACATTGTGCACTCAAATCCATTATTATCCATTATACTGTATATATGATACAAAGCACCATATCATATTTACCCAACAACTCACATCTTCATACAATTTATGAATGAAATAGATGATAATATTACAATAAATAGTGTCAATTTTAACAATTGTCACAAACTCATTGCACATTTTGTAAGAATCTAAACTCACTGAAAATGTCTATCCTTAAAAATATTAAAAATAAAAACAGATGTTAGCTTTTATTATGTGAGGTTTTTATATGCTCTGTTTTAGATGTTTATGCATAAAGGACACTAAAGCTGTAAATGCTGCCCTTATTATTTCTCATAGTACTGTAAGGATACATTAATAATTCTGGTTGGGTAATTGACACACACACACACGCACACACGCACACTGACACACTGACACACTGACACACACACACAAATACTGACTTGGGGTAGGAATTCTTCTGGTCACCACTGGTCCTTTCACAGCTTGTCCACTGCCCTTATTGACAGCTATGAAGGCCGTTTGTGAGCTGCTCACTCCAGACTGTTTACTCAGTTCCACCACTCTGGTCTTCAGAGCCTCTTTATCAGCTCCACCAACCTGTAGATGGACAGTCTTTTCACACACACACACGCACACACACAGTACACACAAAAAGCTGAATGAGTAACAATTAAACAAATTACTTATTTACTACTTTAAACAAATTTACAAATTACTGTGATTTTGCCATGTTGGAATTAGTTGACCATGTTGATCAGGTGCTTATGTTTATGATTTATTAGTTCAGTGCAGTTGTTGTCATAGTGTTCAATGTATTTAAGTAAATACCACAAATCCAAATGTCTTAACTAAATATTTCTCATTTCATATCAACCAATTGACTCAAATCCTCCATAAACTCGTACCTGATTCCATATAGCACCCTAAACAACCACAGAGTGTCACTATAAGATTATAGTAGCATATATTGAATACTAAAAGCTGAAAAGAGAAATAAATCTTTAAATATTACAGAGTACTTGTAGCAGTAACCCGTTGTCCTCTAAAGGCTTCCTGGAGAAGTGGACAGTATTTGAGATCTCTAGATCTCCTATTCGGTACTGCACTGTTATTTCCCCCATAGCATCTGGTTTTTGACATTCCTACAGACAAATACAGAGGCTGGTGATTATGAGTTGATGCAGTCACGTGTTTGACCTTTTCCATTTATGAAATTATGTGCAAATATTTGAAAATTCACTGACTGAATGAAGCATGGAAAATCAACTTTCACAGAATAAGAATGTTTTGTGTTAAACTCACCTCTCCTTTCAACTGGGCATAAATCAGGGCTCTTTGCCCATAGAAGAGTGCTTTAATCGGGGGGCTCAGACGGGTGAAGGACAAACCAGTCCAATCCTCAGTGATATCAATTACTGCTGGTTGTAAAGCAAAGCGAAGAGACTGCATTATCTAGCATTGGGAAATAAATACAGAACTTTCTTTAATAAGTAGAAGAGAATGTAGAAATGTCGTATTTCTTGGTAAACCTCTCCTATTCATCAATAGCAAATTCTGAGATGCAGCACTGCCATAATAATATGATGAGGATATTGTAAATGAATCACATAAATAAAGTGATAAATTGTGACTTATTAAATAATTCATAATTTGACACCATTTGTCATATTATAGAAATTCAATGCTGTAATACAAATTCCTGTTATTTTTGTTTATGTCTTTGCTGCTGTTTGAGAACAGCATTTACTTTGGCCTGCATGCGTTCCGTTCCGGTGATGAATTGGGCGTGGCCAGAGCCATTCTCAGCCAATCCTGTAATGAGTGCAGAACTTGCACCTTCACCAATCCCAAATGAGAAACATCTGTTTAAACAAAGAAGTGGATTATAAATCCATTATCAGCCAGACATCAGAGGGGGGAAAATAAGATCAGTAAGGGATGAATACAATTGGGGATTCTGTCTACTTTTTTATGGGTATCTGGTCAATTTCATGGAAAACTGAAACCAGGTTACTCACTGGTGAATGTGTAATGTTAGTTTTCCCCCCATATGTTGAGTAAAAGCAATGTTATGAACAGTTATGTGCCGGATTTAATAATTTACATTAAAATAAGATAATAACTTTCTCAATGAAAACAAACACCTGCACTATTAGATACTAATTTATAAAATGAAAACTAATTCTGACTGGGATTACTTAATATTTTCTGTAACAAAGCGGGTCTCACGAGGGGCAGAACCGCGCATAAGTACTCTGCACTGTTGAGACCAGGCAGTTCTGAACAGGCAGAGGTGTGGCCAGGTAGACACGTGGTTGCCAGACAACGCCGCCGCAAGATAATCAACCTGAACAAGCAAAACCTGGCGGCGTGTTTATTTAAGGGTCCTGATACCTCCGCACTTCGTGCGATCATTTAGGTAGCACCGGAATGGAAAGGAAAGGAAAGGAAAGGAAAGAAAAGAAAAGAAAAAGACAGACAGACAGACAGACAGACAAAGTATGCTGTTCAGAGGCAAAGCCCTAGCCTCTGCCTGTCTAAGACAACGGCAAGAGAGAGAGCGACATGCATCAGTTTAGCGTGCGCTCTCAGATAAAAGTTCAAAGAGAAGACACAAACTCTCCCTTTCATAAAGCCTTGGTAAGGGCATAGGCCCCGAGAGGAGATACGTTTTTGTTTTAGTTTCCAGAGCCCAGTCCGTTCTCGCGTAGACGGCGGAGCTCTGTTTATGTTATATTTTCAGTTTTCTTTTATTTCCTTTTAAGTTTTAAATTAATAATCCTACACTATCTCCAAACGTAAAGGTCTTCCCGTGCCTATCATAAGCACTCTCACAAACTCCTATTTCATTGACCCCCTCTAAAGACCTGCGTCAGGGCTCTTACAAACATTAAAACATCTCATGGTACGGCTCTCCATGCCGCACCTCGTAACAATTTTTCAACACTGAAATAGAATTTTAATGTGCTGGAGTCATTTTAAGACAAAACATAATCTTTATCCAATCTACTTTTTCGATTTATCATTTGTGATTCACTCATTGAATATGGAACAGAGAGTGTATTTGAATGATGAAGAAAGAGGTACAACTTGGTGTAAACAAGGTGTAAGATACTCAACTTTACAAAATTATTTCTTTAATAAGTTAGGCAAAGAATTCTGTAGTACAGTAAGATAGGCAGACATGTACATGGGCTTTAACCTGAAATAATAATGTCACTGATTTCATTAAAGCTGATTGGCCTCTTTTTAACTATTTCTGTAAACTTTTTTCCTGTCAATGATGGGTACTAACACTAGTAATTTAAATATTTTACATATTTATAGTTTTAGTCACAACGAAGGCTTTAAATGTTAAAAAAAAAAAAAAAACATGATGTACAAAGAGAACATAAAATCAGCATTGCTCCTCACACAATGAAGAACATCTCTGGTATTTCCTACTTCACCATCTGTAAATATAAACAGCTAAAAAGAGATGGAGGAATTAAAAAAAATCTAGTGAGAAAATGGCTAAAGATGAGCAACCTTGTTCCTGATCCTTTTGTTTTGTCCCAAAATCCTAATCAGTTAAATATGGAATGAATGTCATATTGTCATTGATAAATCACTGCAAGTTTGGGTGGAGGATAATGTTACCTGTCTTGGGTGGTTGGGGATGCACGGCGGCTTATGCATATGGTC
>JAAGKR010008877.1:0-29035 GCA_011419295.1 Clarias macrocephalus | reverse complement strand
GTGTTAATGACCGCAAGTTTTCCAGGTGATATGGCTGCAAAGCAAACGCACATCATCACGCCTGCCATCAACTGTGCTTCCCAGACACACATCTCAACCTTGGTTTTATCAGTCCGAAGCGAGAAGAAGTGTTTCCTTGCTACTCTTTTACAAACTTTCATACAATCTTTTTTTTCGGAAGCTGCAAAAATATTTTACGTGATGACTGATGCCTGTAGGTAACATGACACAGCTCTTTAGTTTATCTTTATATCTCTGACAAACACCCAAGTACTTCAAAACACCAAATCTTATTCATCTTAACTAATTAAGCTAATTACTAGAAAGTGATTATTATCAATCTTAACTAAACACTTTTAGTCTTTCAGCTGCTCCCGTCAAAGGGTCGCCACAGCGGACCATCCGATCCGCAGAACAAAAACTGGCACAGGTTTTACGCCGGATGCCCTTCCTGACGCAATCTTCCCATTTTATCCGTGCTTGGGACCGGCACTGCATCCAGTGGCTGGGGTTTGGGCATTGGGTGTGACTCGAACCCAGGCCTTCCGCATTGCAGGCAAAACACCTACGACTGAGCCACCATTGCCCCTATTAATCTTAACTAAATTAGTTGTGTACTAAATAAGATAGTTAAACTGTTGTGTTTTTTGTTCTCATCTGAACTTATTTGTTTGTTCATAGAAGATGATAAGGTTATACTTACTGTATCACTACACAGTAGCTAGATTTTAAATAGTTTACATCACATCACAAATTCCTCCTGGTTGTGAGGTTTACATTGTATGTACTTTTTGTTCTAATACATCACCTTTTGTCATAGTAAAAACTAACCTGTATAGTGGACACTCCATAAATACAAATTAAAATAAAATAAATAAATAAATAAATAAATAAATAAAAAAAATGTATTAAAATCAGTGGCAGTGGCAGTGCTTTGTATCAGTCAGAGATTTTAGCTTTAACTTCGGGTTTTCTGCTACAGGAAATCGTTCAGGATGAGGGGTTTTGTGGTTTTAGTGTCATGACATGCTTATTAACTTCTCGAGAAAGAACAGAAGAAAGGCTGGTTGGGAAGTCATTGTTTATAGCTATTAATCAACACTGATGATGGTAGGAATTAACTTGCCTCACAAACTTTCAATGTTATTCGAAACGAATAACGACTATGATGTGACATTTACATCATAATTAATTAATACAAAATAAGGACAAAAACAAAGAGCTATGAAGTAAGGGGAAAGAAAATAGTTTTGTAACTGATGTATATGCTGTTAATAAAAAAATATATATTATTAAATAAATAAATAAACAAACCAGATTTTGATTAATCTGCTATAAGGGCATCCTTCCATAGGTTTAAAATGTTAATAACACACTGGAACACTTGTCTTTTTCCGATGCATTTCCTGTTATTGTCTCGTATATCAAAAGCACAGCACGCTAAATGAAAAACTGCTAATAAGGACGTTTTCCTTTAATACTAAAAGTAGTAGAAGAGCATACAGATCTGGTTGGTGTTTATGAAAAATACAAGCACTGAGTATTTTTTTTTATCAGCTTCTCATTTTTAAAAAACACACAAAAAAAAACAACCTCCCAAAAATAAATAAATGAATAAATTAATTAATTCATTAATTTATTAAACTGATACCAGAGTCCTGTTGCATTCTTGAATCAGGAGGTCTGCATTATGTCTGTATAACAAACACATGAACAGTAGCTCCAGCGATAACAGTTATTTGTGATTTATATTACGCTACTGTTTCTATAGAACACATAATCCTTAAGACCAATAATGAACTGACTTAAAAAAAAAAAAAGTGTTTCTTTGGAAATCTCAATCATTTGTGCTTTGAAACTGTGCTGGCATCTGAAAGCCCTCAGGACAAGGGAGTTTACACTTTCTGGTTTCTTAGTAAAAATGACAAACTTTTTTTTTTTTTTTTTTTTTTAAGAAAATGCTGCTAAGGGAATGCTTGTTTTTCAAAAACTGTCTCACACACTACTAAATCTAACTATAACTCATGTGGTCTCATTCTTTTATATATATAAAACACACACACACACACACACACACACACACACACACACACACACACACACACACACATATATAATGTGTACACAGTATATAATATATAATGTGTGTGTGTGTCTGTGTTTGGTTATCATTAGATTCACCATAAGACTGAATGTATACATGTTACTTTCTCACCATGCCGGCTCTGAAGACGAACAAGCTCGGGTAGCTGCTGATGCCTTTACTGCGACACAGCCTGGTGTTGTCTCCGCAGTTTACCGCACTGACTCGGATCACGCCGTCCATCTCTTTTGCAAATTCCCTCCACTGTACAGTTTTGACCGGCATGTTGATACGGAGAAAAGAATTAAAATACAGAAATGTACAATTAACAGAATTTAACAATGTTTTCCAAATCATACAAGTTTTAGGGCTAGCCTTTTTTTATTATTCCATTTTATTCTAATTGTCTTTCCTGTTTGTTATATGCTACACCATATGCTATGTTTTTAGCAGCACTATCACTAATAGTAGTATTAGCAGTAAAGCAGTTGCGTCTCACCGTGGGAGCCAACTCGTGACAATGGGAGCATCGGGGATAGTAGAAATTCACAAACCAAACCTCGCCGGAGTTCACTGCTGCGTCTACACACAACAATATGACAAATTATACAGTAAGTTATATATAACAGTTAGTTCCGACCAAATAATTTGTTTGGACGAGTAGAATTCCATGAGTGCTGCTGTAGAGCACAACAACACTGGGATGTTTAACTATATGCATCACTCTATCTTACAGTTGTTCTTATAATCCCTAAATACACTAACTGTACTTAACACTAGTTCCACCTGTTGTGGAACTGCGAGGATGAGTCAAAAATGATCAACACTCTGCCTCAAAAAAGTTTTTTCAAGTGTGCAGATGGACATCAGTCCTCTGTGTTTAATCTGTGTTAAGTTTAGGCTTCAGCTCTTCAATAAGCATCTCACTGTAACGATTAATGTTGATTGTTGAATCATTTTCCTGATAACGTTCCAATACTGGCCCGTGAGAATCCCAAAAAACTGGATGCATCAATTTTCCAGCAGATGGTTGACTTTTGAACTTTTTCTCAGTCAGTGATTGAGGATGTTTCCGTTCCAATACTCTGCTGTTTAATCTCAGACTTGTAGTGATGAATCCGTGTCTCGTTCCCAGTAATGATTCCCTTTAATAAAAAAAAACTTTCACCTTCCATGGAGCATCGATCCAAATTTTGGTTGCAGATATCCAAACACTTCTGTTTATGCACTTCCGTGAGTTTTTCCGGGACCGGGTACACCCTCAAACCACAAAAGAATAAAACAAATCACTGCATGCTTCTCTTCTTCCGTGCAAAATCACAAGTGGTGCGTTACAAAGGAGGTGATGTGACACATTCACACCTGCACAGGAGTTTTAATATAAACGGAGTGCAGATAATTTTTGACTCATTACTGAGATCATGTCTGTAGAAGAGGGCGAATGACGCTTTCCTCTGCAACATGAATAGCAGCTGTGTCTAAGAGAAAGCACTTTTAAAGTTGTACTGTAATTGGAACAGCTGGATAGGATACAAAAACAGACATAAGAGATGAGGAAAAGCAAAGACAGAACGTGATAATGAGCTCCTCACTCACCAAAATCTCCTCTGTCCAGAGTAGTAACCTCTGGATCATCATCATAAATGCCTGCAAAACACAAATCATTCACTGAGAAAACAGCTGTACAGGGTCATACACTTTCAGTACCATGTCTCCGGTATGAAACTTTTCAAACAGGAACAATCCGCCGCTGTACTGAATTGTAACGGGCCTTACTTAGATCAGTATCAGTATTATACTTGTACATAAATAAACCTGAAATACTGGATTGGAGTCAGAACAGGTTCTCTGCAGATGTGACTCTGCATATCTCTAGTTTCTCACCGAAATCGTATCTGTAGTAGTTCCAGCTTTCGTATCTGCCTCCCTGCTGCTCGTCCTGCAAACCCTTCTCTCCGTACTTATCGTATTTCTTCCTCAAGTCTTCGTCTTTCAGCACCTCGTACGCTCGGTTGATCTTCAGGAACTTCTCGTGGGCCGTGTCATCGTTCTAGGTGTGTGTGTGTGTGAGAAAGAAAGCAACTGTTATAATCAAACATTCAGAGAAAAGTAACAGACAGACAGTTGTACTTCTTGCATCTTTCATACTTCCTTTGACCTTTTCTGGATTAAGAGGTGCTTCATGATAAAGACACAATGACACTATGATCAACCACTATTAACATTGTGGAACGTCTGCAAAACAATGAGTAAGTAGCCCTTCCTACAGCGTGTCGTGTTACAGAGAAACCCCGACTTTTCCCTAGTCGAAAATATCAATTACTGATACTGATTCCATAAATGCTAAACCCCAAACCCACTCCAAGATCAATCCCAAGTGGTTCTTGGGTCTAGAGCAGCAGCACTTTAAAGCATGATGTTTGCAACTAAAGGACAACCATTAGGCACCATGTGGCAGCTACTGTATAAGTGACTCTGTATGTGAAAACTGTGTCCAGGAAGCAATACTCGTTTACTCTGCACCTCTCTGAAACACTCTAATTATACCCCAGATCGGTAGGCAGATAGGTAGAAAGATTCCTTCATGATACATAGTGGCCACAAAAAGTATCCAAACTTCTGAGTTACTTATACAAATATAGACATTTAATTTCATTACAAGACACCATGTCAAACCGCACTGAGTTTATTCAAAAGGGAATATACTGTACTATGCAGATTTAACGTTTAAGTCATTGTTAGACTAAGGTGGGTCTCCATTGTGCATATACAAACATAAAAACAAGAGAGAAACAGTTTGTTTGAGCAACGATGAGCGGGCCCAAGCGCCATCGCCGCCCGGACACAACCCGTGTGCTTTCTGAGAACGCTAAGATCACCAAAAAGCCCTGGATGCAAAAAAAATATGATGTTACTCAGGAAGTTATTAGACAATTTATAGTTTTGGTGTGATGCTTTTAAAAAATAAAAATAAAAAGCTTCACACTATAACGTCACTCAATGTCATTTCACTCATATTGAGATTGTTGAGGTTACTGATATGACATCTTGTATTATATAACTAAAACATTTATATATTATATTATATTATACTATACAATGCACTTTTTGCCCTTGCCACAGCTGAACCTTTTAAGATATCAAAAATCCCTTGACAATTTTGCATCCTCAATGTCTTGAGATCATATACACCCAGTTTGATGGCGATCGTAAAAATTGCCTCAGATGAAGCCTCTTTTGCATAAACAAATACAGACTCTGAAAAAGTTGCAATACTTGTATGACTGACTGCTATATCTATTGTCTTATATACTTACTCAGCTCCTTTGCCAAGTCATTAAAGAAACAGTAAAATATGGTGGTACGTAGGGAATGATGCTCTAGACATACTTCTCAATAATATATTATTATTATTATTATTATTATTAATAATAATAGATCAGCCAAAAACAGGTACATCCAGCACCGTCTGGTTAAAAGCAAAGGAAAAGGGACTCACTAGAAGAGGGACGCAAGTTCATATAAATGAAAACAGCCCAGAAAAAGCACCAACATTTAATATGGTTTCATTTCACCAGCTGGGTTTAGTCATTTAATGTCCAGTACATGGATCTAGAGCCTACCCTGGGAACAAAAGAAGAGATGCAGGATGAGAATACGCCCTGGATGGGACATTGTTCTGTCGTAGATCTCCACATGTACACACACAAAGACACATTATTCATGCTCGTGTTTACCTTGGAACTAAAAGCATGAGAGAAAACCAGAGATCCAGAAGTGACATCCCCGTCAAGCACACATACACAGAGTTAAAAGATGAATATGAAACACCACTCTAGTGAGGCAGTGATGCTCCTCACCATACATTTCCCTCATTCCTAGTTGACAGACTCACCGGATTCTTATCCGGATGCAGGGTAAGAGCGAGCTTCTTGAAGGCCTGCCGAATTTCCCGGGTGCTTGCTTCTCTCGAAATCCCCAGCAGCTTATAGTAATCCTCATCCGAGTGGATCGTCACTGTGAGCCACGTCAGGACGAACAGGAACAGCAGAGACTTTGTGGAAAGTGTCATACCGTCCCGGAATCCCGGTGAAGATGGTCTCTGGTGTCTCATTGCTCCAGGGAATCTCAAGCTTAGTGGGTTAAAATGCAGATCTCATGTGCAGGAGGGAATCCTGAGCAGACAGATGTGACATTATGATTTGCAGTGTAGACATAAAACGCTCAGGTGTACTTGTTTACTTACACAGGGTGGAGTTTCTGCAAACTTTGATAGCAAACCGAATCCTGGAGGCAACAGGAACTGCTTACAAAAAATTACAAATACAAAAAAATATATCTATATACATAAAACCCATTTATAATAAAATTTATAATTGTTAAAATATGTACTGATATGTTGTTTTATATACATTGTTTGTATTATGATCTTCACTATAACAGCTTTCACACAAAGCAGTTTTGTGTTGTTTTTCACTCTCTCTTTTAAACCTAACACTTGAAAAGTTAAAAGAGTAGAAAGACTGTCCATGTTTACATCCCACTTACATGTAAACTGATACCTAGTCTTTGGATTTACGTTTCCTACCCTTATTCTATCTCCTTCCCGGTGATTGGCTATAAGTTTGCAGACCGGCACGCGCTAGAGCAAGCTGCAGCCAATCAGAACTGGACGCGACCTACTAGTAGCCAACGAAATAAAAGAAAGAAGGGGCATGTCGGAAAACGGGTGCGGAAATCAGGCAGACCCAAGCTAAGCTAGTGCAAATGAATAGCTAGAACTGTTAACTGTTAAGCTGTAAATATTACGTTGTAAATAAATGAAGCACGGTTGAAATCATTGGACGAAGATGATAAATAGTAGTTATTGATTTATGCTTAGAACACAGAGCTATAACGCGAGCTAGCTAAAAAAAAAAAAGTTGGGCTAACTAACGCTAAACATTCCTTCCTACGTATTTGTTAAAGATACAAAAACATATTTGGGTGTATTATTTGTTTCGAATACGACTAATATAAATATTTCATGTCGTGTTATTCAGATATCATGCTTATTAAGTTGAAAAGTTGTTGCCATGGTGATATGATGAGCTTGAGACAGAGGCAAATTCAAACCAACAAACAAACATGCAAATTACCTTTTGATTACAAAATGCTGTGACAAAGCTGAAAGTGTTCTTAATATAACTTTCTTTCTTAAAAACCTGTTTTCATGTTGTATCCAATACACACTCCACACACAGCCTGCAGCTGATGCCGGTATCCTCTCCGCCCATACACACACGCGCGTGCGTCGCGCTCTGTGTGACGTAATGACGCGACTTCCGGTTTCTTGTCCCTGCTTGTTTTTCCTTTTCTTTCTTTTTTTTATATCACTATTTATATGAATATATATAAGTTTTTGTCTGTACATTGGTCAGGACTGGCTCTTTTTTAATTATATATTTACGTTCCATACATTGGAGAACCAGAAACCAGTCCCAGAAAAAAAAAAAAAAGACTGAACACTGAACCTTCAAAGATGGATGGACAGATCAATGTACATTTATTCTTCCTGCAGGAAATTTAAAACCAATTTGTCTCATATGATCCAAAACTGTGGCAATAATAAAAATCAGTTTATGAAGCGCCAGTATGAGACAAAACGAGTCGTTAGAGCAAACATATCCGCAGCAGTCCGAGTTGAGGGCATGTAAAATACCCAAACTGAAGGCCCAGTGTTATGCGGTAAAATGCCTGTCTTGCACTGAGCCCTACATAATTGATATTAAAATATCTATTACAACATAATTGTATCACGCAAAGCCGGCTAGACAGAATTTAATGAAACATTTGCTGTACTTAGATATCTGCCTGAAGTTTAACCTTTGCAATCAAAATGTTGAGTAAATAGATGTTATGAACGGTTATGTGCTGCATTTAATAATCTGCTTTAAAAATAAGCTAGTTGCTCTATTTACACAAACACTTGCACCAATAGATATTAATTAGAAAAGGTAAACTGAATATTGTTACTGGGATTGCTTAATATTTTCACAACCGAAATAACAGCGCTGAAGTGATATAAGTGAATTTTAATGCGCTAGAATCATTTTAAGACAAAACTTCATCTACTTTTTTAGATTTCTCATCTGTGATTCACTCTGCGATTACCGAACATCATTGGTTGATGATGAAAGAAGTACAACCTAACATAAAACAAGAGGTAAGATACTCAACCTTACAAAATTTAATTTCTTTGCATTAATAAGTTCTGCTGTACAGAAAGATAGGCAGACATGTACGTGGGTTTGATCCTAAAATATTAACAATATCACTGATTACATTAAAGCTGATCAGCTTATTTTTAGCATTTATCTTTTAAATAAAAGATTTCTTTAAAATAATCACTTACTCTTCGTCTATACCGTGTTATCCTGTGTACAGGATCGTGAGGGGCCTGGAGCCTATACCAGGACACTTAGGGCACAAAACGGGGTAAACCCTGGACAGTGTGCCAATGTGTCACAGGGAGCTCACACCTACTGATTCACATACTAAAGGCATTTTGGGAATACCAATTAGCCTAATCTGCCCGTCTTTGGACTGTGGGAGGAAATCTTGGTACCCAGACGAAACCCATCAAGCACAGGGAGAACACCCAAATTTGAACCTTGGAGCTGCAAGGTCACAGTGCTAATCCCTACACCACCATTAAAAGTTAATTTGATGATACCTTCTATTCAATTGTAGCTGTCTTTAAAATCATGGACTGTCTGTAAGAAAAAAAGTTATTTCCTGTCATCTTTTTTGTTTTATTTCTTTAAAAATTTTCCACAGCCTTTTGCAAACAATTACAAATTTTTGATTTTTCAATTAATGATACATCATGATCTTTAACTGTTAAAAAGGTGCATTTAATGTTGTGGAAGATGTTAGACAAGTTAGTTCCTGTTACCACTTATAGCAGTGATAGCTAGAGATTCTATCTCGTTTTTTTTTTTCATGCAAAGGACAAGCAAGAAATATGTCTTTTACATAGAACCTGAATGTTGGGGGGAAAATACTGTCAGAATGGACTTACTGTACAATAAACTAACAATTGAAATGTACTGTATGTTATACTGCCGTATAAATGCCAGTTGGGGGGCATGATCACAATTCCATCTTATAACTGGTCTGTTTTATGAAATGTTGCTTTCTTTACGGGCACATAAAGTTCCATCTGTAATGTTATTCATTTATTAATTTAGAACAAATTTTTTGGAACAAACATTTGGCCTCTGTGCACCACGACATGGAATTTTAAATTAAACACTTCAAGATGTACAGTAAGTGAATTTATGACTTTCACCTTTAGTTAAGGGGTTTGACAAAATGTGTGATATTAATCATTCAGCTCAATTACAGCCATTTTCATACCCACCCCCATTTTACCCATTTTAGGGAGTTCATAAATAAGAACAAATGGCTGACAAGCAGATTCATGGCCAGGTGTGGCCTGTTCCCTCGTTACTCCATGACTAATCAAGTAAATAAAAGGCCTTCTGGTTGTGATTATTATAATTGCATGTGGTAGCTGTTCACTCATCCTCTCCACATAAGGTCCATAAGGTGCTCATGCAAGTGAAAGAGGCCATCATACACCCATAGCAAGGAGATAGCAAGGACATTGGGAGTGGCCAATACACACGTGTGCAACATCCTTTTAAAAAAAGGAACTAATTGGCAAGCTCAGGAACAGCAAAAGGCCTGAAAGACTGCAGAATTCTGCCGATTGTGAAGAATAACCCTGTAACCAAGTCTCTTGAGGAGGTAGCAGCATAGTTGTCAAATCTACCACCAAGAGACAGCTTTATGAAGTGAATACACATGCTTCACAACAAAAATCACTGGAAATCACTGGTTTTCAAATCACTGGAAATGCTCATGAAGAGAATGGCCAGATTAGACTTTGCCAGAAAACTTTGCCGAATACTTTGGACTAATGAAATCAAGATTAACTTGAATCAGAATGATGAAATGTGATGTCAATCAGATGATCCCATGATGTGAGGAAAGAAAGACCAGCTCATGATGCCAAAGGAACCAGGTCACTGGGGTTTATTATGTACTGCCTGCTGATAAAAGCGGGAGGAATTTTTAAGTGTATAGGACTGTACTCTCTGTTCAGATTCAGCCAAATATACTGCAGAACTGATATGATGCTGCTCATATTGCAGGTAATGACCTACTGTGACATTGCTCACAGTGAAAGCTACCCAAGAGTTTCTCAAGTCAAAGAAATGGGATATTGTTCACTGGCGAGTCAGTCACATGATCCCCACCCAACAGACATGCTTTTCACTCACTGAAGGCTGAAAGACCTACGAACAAACAGCAACTGAAGGCACCTGCAGTAAATAACTGGCAAAGCATCTTGAGGGAGAAAACTCATCATTTGTTCCTGTCCTTAGTTTCATAATTCAGACAGTCCTTGACTGCAAAGAATTTTCATTAAAATATTAAAGGCCATCCTTGTGCTTGTAATTATGTTAGTTTGTTCCATTAATTATGCGCCCCCAAAATGATATATGAAATGTGTATGAAAATGGCTGCCATGTCTGAATGGTTAATGCCACACCTTTGTCCATACATTGGATTAAAGCTGAAAGTCTTGACTTCACTCACGTCTTTAGTGTGTGATTTTAAAACCCATGTGTATGTGTGTGGGTGAGTATGTTTTTTTTTTGGATGGGTGTGAAAATGACTGATTACAATGAAGACTGATTGCTACATGATTATATTTTATTTGCTACAGTACTTCCCCCTACACATGCATGCTGCAAGTGGAACCTTTAAAAAAAAAATCTCTTATCAATGTAAATTAAATGAAAAGGCTTTGGCAAATTCTGCAGATTGTTATCAGTAAGTTTTAAGGTTTCCTCTAGCACCTGTCTTTTATGACTCATTTATGGATCCCACTTAAAACATGACAAGCTTGGCTTTAAAGCTATGTGAATCACACAAAGCAAGAAAGAATTTTAACCTTTTGAATCAGAAAACATGTGTTTAATAATTTTTAATTATTATATTTCATTATATATTCATGTTCTTATAACACTGAAATGTTAAATGTGAAACATTAATATTTCTAGATTAACTGTAATTTTCTGAAATTATATTTCGTATATTAGGATTAAAATGATCTATTTAAACCTCTCCCAAGTGTATTTTTCTGTTTCCATCTGCAAAGTAAGATAAGGGTTTTGTTTGTAACCCCATGTCCCTTGGGTGTAGTTAAAATGAGAAATGGAAAAGACACAGATTTGTTTTACTATTGAACTCATTTATTTTGTCAATAAGAAAGAAAGAAACGCAAAAAGATTAATTTTGCAAACAGTTTTCGGTTCCTCTTCCTTACCCCTTTTTGTAATATTTATAAACTTTGAGGAACGTTCAAGTCAAACTGGGACTCATCATGAAGTTTCTCAACTGAACATTCAGCAAGTAGAACGTCTGATCGTTGAAAATAAACAGACTTGTGTTTCAGACATGAAGCAGGAAATCAAAGCATGGCCCCAGTGTACTAGGAAAACTTTCTACATTGATGTTATCAAAGCACTAGTGAAACGCTGGAATGAATGTATTAATGTAGCAGGGGATTATATAAATATTCATAAAGGGAGTTTTTACTTTCATAACAGTGTTCTGTTATTCTACGCAATCCAAAGCTCCGGGTTGATTGAAAACCTGTTGTGCATATTCTGTCTCAGTCTCTCTAGTTGAATCATGGGCCTTTACAATACCCTATCTTTTTGCCATCCATATTAATGACTATAAATTTTATTTAACCATACAAAAAAGATTTTCCTAGCCAAGACAAAAAAAAATTTGACATTCATAATATCAACTCAATTAAAATGAAATAAAAAAATTACAATTAAAACAAAATCTAACAGGATTTATGGAACCACCGGTGACATCATCCTTTTGGTTGGGATTCACCAACAGGGTCTGTAAGGAACTAAGCTCAATATTAACACAGAGAACTTAGAAAGAAGGCATTCAAAATCAATAAACCAATCTGAGCTAGAAAATGCAAGCAAGCAAGTCGTTCAGTTCATACAAATAAATGTGTTCAGATTTCTTGGTAGACATCACACACTTGAAAGTAGATGTTATCACTGCACTTAGAAAGGTGAGATATCTAATTGCCATGGGTGGATTTAGCAGCAAAGCTTCTGCACAAATTTAAATATGACCTGATATGACTTGAACTTTTATGAATATGACTCAATCCTACCAGATATGTCCATGATAGGGGGCTGTATGAATGAAGAACATTTATCAATATTAATAAAAAATAAAAAAAAGACTTACAAATCCTGTCAGGTTTGTTCATGTTAGCTAGCTAAATTATGGATATTTCTAAATATGACTGGAAACAAAAATCACCTCATGAATCCTAGCAGTTTTGGACGTTTCAGCTAGCTAACTAGCATTAGCAGTATATCATATGAACATTCACCATGACTTAAAAAAAATCCTGTCAGGACCACTTCAGCTAGCTATCTGCTATTACCTTTATTGATTGAAATGTGTTTATCAGTGTGAGTTAATGGGTAGAAATCTTGTCTAAAATCCTGTCAACGTATCAAAAGACTTTACATCATGCGCATTCATGTAGAGTGGTACCTCAGCATACGCATACCTTGTCATGAAATATTGATACTAATATTCACTTATGTAAGCTAGCAAACCATTGTGAGCATACAGATTACAAACATTTATACACATGACTGAAAAATCCTCTTAGAATACCTGTCAGGTTTGTTTATGTTTGCTAGTTAACAAGAGTTAGCAGTGACAACAACTTCTAAAATGCTCTTGGAAATCATGTCAGGTTTGATCTTGTTAGATAACAAACTACCATCCGCTGTAAAGATTAGAAAAGGTAATCATGGTAACTTAACTTGCAAAAATCTGGCCAGTTTTGGCAGCTAACTACTCTTAGCATGTACATTAGAAATATTGATAAACAGTACGGAAAAATCCTCTCCAAATTCCAGTCAGGTTTGCTCATGTTTGCTAGTTAACAAGAGTTAGCTGTAGAGATGATGATCTCTTATAGCTGAACAATTTCCTAAAAAAAAGCTTAAGTTTAATCATGGTGTCGAGCTAGGTACCATTACATAAGTGATGATTTTTAAACATTTATGCATGAAAAATTCCTCAGAATTCCTGATTCTGATCATGTTAACAACGCCATTAGCGGTATAGATTAAGAACATCTATGATTATAACTGAAGCTGATATTAAAGCAGTGTTAGCATGAATAATTGTGAATATGTCCTTTCAAGGTATGCCCCACTTATCAGGAATCCATGATGGCCATATTTTCACATATACTTATGTTGTCTGTGATCTGCAGAAAGTTCTGTGTAAGGTGAGCATGTAATCTTTCATGCTGGAAATCTTCAAAAAAACAAGCATGAAGGTTAATGGAAGCTCTACAGTGTGACAGAAGTGTGTCTGGTGCTTCCAGAGCTGTAGACTGAGCCAGCACGAAGGCGAACGAGCGCCTCCCTGGATAAAAGTCCCTTTTTTGAGACCAAAGTCAGCAGATGTTTCCTGAACTTCTTGCCCACAAAGGCGTAGAGGATGGGGTTGATGGCGCAATGCATGAAGGCCAAAGCCTGCGTGACATACATGGCCATCTCTACATTACTTCGATTCTGGCATGTGTCATGGATAAGCCCACCTCGCATCAGTGTGTCCACGAAATCAGTCACATTATTAGGCAGCCAACATATGATAAAAGCCAGCACCACACACAAGATCACTCTCATTGCTTTGTGTTTCTGGCTATTACGTGAGCGAAAGAGGGTTCCGACTGTGCAGCCGTAGCAGACCAGCATGACTGTCAGAGGAAAGAAAAAGCCAAGGATGTGACGGACAACTCGCAATCCGAATCGCCAGTCATCCAGCTTCTCCGCTGTAATGTTCTCGTAGCAATGCATCCCGCTATAGCCGTCTAGTTGCAGTGCCTCTCGCTGAAACATGACGGGAACGGACAACAAAGTGGCTCCGAGCCATACAAAAACACACACCATCCTCACTACACGGTGCTGCTTTGAGAGGAACTGAGTGGCTTTGACGATGGCCATGTACCGGTCGATGCTTATACACACCAGCAGGAATATACAGCTATAGAATGCTGCCTCCTGGACACCCGAGAGCACCTTGCACATAAAAGTGCCAAAAACCCAATTTGATTCGTTGATGTAGACGGCCCAGAAGGGCAGCGTGAGCGAGAAGAGCAGGTCAGCAAATGCCAGGTGCATCAGGTAGATGTCAGTAGATGTTCTGTGTTTCTTCATGGTGGACACGGCAAACATCACTACACTGTTCCCCATGAGACCAAGGAAGAACACAATGATGTAGCTAATGACAACCCCAAGGCCATTTACTCCATTCAGGGACTTGACACATGGCATCGAGGACACCAAGTCCTCATAACTGTAGTTCTCGTACATATCTGTCTCCACTCTTGACGAATTGTACTGAAAAAAAGACAAAGTGTCTCTTTAAAAAAGTTTAGTTTTAAAACGTAGTGCTGAAATCTTTTTTACACATTTTTGTTAGCCTAAATATAACGCTGATTTCTTCTTGAGTTTTTATAATTTAACTAACAGTTTAAGCTGTTTAAGTCTGTCCTGTAAAATACATTTCGGAACAATATCCATCTCAAACTGTTCCTAGGTCTTCAGCGACATCATGCAGACTTGCTGATCATGCAACAATACTTCAATTATATTATAGAGACCGAGGCAGGATTATTGGGTGTAAGGAAGATATAGTACTGCAAATATATACAGTAGTACTGCCATTTCTATTTTTACATTAGCAAACAAGCAGCCTAAAATTGGAGTAAATAGAAAATTGAAGAAAAAAAAAATTGCCTAACCTAAGCTTTAAGACTAGAATTTGTCTGTACATATTTCACAAAAAAACAATAAATACAATAAGGCAAGTAATATAGGAAAATTAGTTTCAAAATCGAGACAATAAATAAGCAAAAATTGAAACATTTATTTTTTTATTCTATGAAATCATTGTTATTTTATTTTATTTTATTTTAATACTTTAAAAAAAAATTTTTACAGCTGGTCTTGGATATTTCTATCATGATGACTCAAAATTCTCAGTAAGCTCTATGTTAATATCTTAATGTATCTTTATGTTAATAAAGATACATTTTCTTACCATTCTGCCGTTTTTTTCTGTCTGGAGAAGATAAGTCGACAAAGTTTAACGAACAGCCAGCTGCTCATGAGTGCAAAAACTCCTCTGGTGCCACTAGACTCAGTTCATACAGAAAAACAAATTTTCAGGTTCTTCCTGTGTGTAAAGTGTAGTCAACACACACTCAAAGATATTATCAGAAGTTTCACACTGAAGAGAAGATAAACGTGGTTTGTGGTGTCTAAACATCACACATGACCACGTGTACTACAGGTTCGAGTTTAAATAATTAAAGCAGGTTAAAAGGTAAAATACATACATCTTGTATATTGATATATATTGTATATTGGGCAGAGAAGCAACTATAAGAAGCTTCGAAGGACAACCGTGTCACAGACGCTCCACAACACTGGGTTTTTTTTTTTTTTTTTTTTTTGAAAGAGTGGTAAAAAGAAAGCAGTAACTGATAAAGCACCATCTACAAATCAGCAAGGAAAAGAGAAAAGATTTCCTAACATCAAAATGTTACTTTTTGGTAACATGACTTAAACGATTATAATAATAGCAATAATTGCCCAATCTGAATAACACTGCATCATGTAAACACATCAGTGTGAACACTTTTCTAACCTTTTCTAGCCTGATCAGATTGAATTTTCAATGACAATGCGAGGGCTGGGTAAACCTTTCGTAATTTGTTTAATTGGTAAATAGTATCCACGTAAACACTTGTTCTGATTGTTTCTCTCTTATTGGGGTGTACCCCGCCTTGTGCCCCAAGTCTCCTGGGATAGGCTCCCAGGTCCCCTGCGGCCCTATGTACAGGATTAAGCAGTATAGAGGATAACAGTCCTAATTCAGAGGAAAAGGACTGCTTTCTAACTTCAAAGATTAATAAATAAAGTACCTAGCTGGTCTTCTGGTGAAGCATGGCAGCCTGTTCAAGAATTCAGACTGAATGCATCACATAATCAGCTTTTTCTGCAAAGTAATCATGTATCAGGTTTGGTAACAGTCACAGTGACCTTACCTTTTGCACTTTTAATAATCGTTTGCCTTGAAACATGAATATATTGTATCTTTAAAAATATTTAAAATATTATATACTGTAATTATATCACTGTTACTTTTTAAACATAAAATTCTTGATAGAAGTGTAAACACATAAAAGGAAAAAAATGGAACAAGGAAAAGTACAGATTAGTACATGTTTATGAATTATGAAATTAGTATTATGAAATCTCTGGTATATGATACAGTATAATAGAAATACAAATATCCCCTCTCACTTCCTTTGCCAGTAGAGGGCAGTAAAACTCCATGATAACAGCACTAAGCAACACATTTGTTCAGTTATTTTATACCTTTATTTCTAAGCTGTATTTAATGGTTTCCTTTAAATCTAACAATGTAATATAATATACTATAAATATCTAAATATTTTATTTCTCACACACTCTTTTCTTTTTTCATAATTAAAAAGTCAGCTCTCATTCAATATAGTAGGATATGTTTGAGGGTGAAGAAGGTTTTCTGTTTTCTAAAGTCAACTTCTCAGTTAATGTGTTCGGAACTTGATGGCACAAGATGTTTAACACGTTACAAAGTGCACAGAATGCTGTCCTATGCAACGTAAGAAAGTAGACATTTCGCAGAAAACAATATGGTCTCTTAAGCATTAAGTAGTGTTTGGGGTCAAAATGTCATTAACTTCTTAAAATATGAACAATTGTAAGAGTGAAGAAAACACTAGGTAAAGCTGGATCCTGATTCTTCTGTTGCAATAAAGTCATCAGGTACGAGATTTTACAATTGAGCAATAACCCATACAGATCAACCAAGAGCAAAAACAAATCAATTGAAAATACATGAGCCCTGGCGGCTGGTGTAATGCTGGATTGAATACACCTCGGGGTTTTAAAGTGAATATTTAGCATCCTCTACAGGTTCAATGTTGCATCTGCAATCATTTACGGTATATCAGATAAACACATTAAAGGAACAAATGGAACAAGGAAAAGTACAAATTGGTACACTTTTATTAATTCTGAAATTATTATGAAATCTTTGGTATACTCCATCTCATTTCCTTTCCCAGTAGACGGCAGTATTCTATAGGATACGTATTCCGATAGGCGGCATGGTGGCGTATTGGTTCGCCCTGTCACCTTGCACCCCCAGGGTTGATGGTTCGATTCCTGTCTCGGGTCTGTGTGCATGGAGTATGCATGCTTTCCCTGTGCTTAGTGATGGGTTTACACCAGGTACTTTACTTTCCTCCCACAGTTCAAAGACATGCAGATTAGGCTAATTGGTGTTCCCAAATTGAATGAGCATATGTATGTGTTTGTACCCTGCGATGGATCGGCATCCCTGTTGCTCTTATTCTCCTCGGATTGGATCTAAGCCCCCATGACCCTCTATACATGATAAAGTGTTATAGATGGCAATGAGTAAGTAAGTGAGATCAAGTCCAATAGGAACTGTGACTTGAATGTCCTAAGGGGCGTCCCAGGGATGCTAGGGATAGAAATTTAAAAAAAAAAAAAAAAATTTCCATGGAATTATACAATTTTATTATAGGCCTAATGCAAAAGCTGAAATTATATTAGTTTATCCTGCTATGGTTTTTTTTTTTTCAACAGATATGAACTTTTAGTGGGTCACAAAAGAGAGTGGCTTAGACTCTTTTATTTTTAAATAGGACAGAGCAATATTAAAATAATGCCTCCTAAATATTAGCAAATGTTGAACTCTGTAATGCGTATCACTTGTCATTGTCTTGTAACAGTAAAATGACAATATTATAAATAAATGATGCCTAAACGATTAGTTTAACAAATCATTAAGCATAGCTAGTAACGATACTGCAGTATCTCATTAACACAGCTTATTAATATTGCCTAAAATTATACCCATTGCGTATATTATGATATAACTAACTATGTTTTTTTAATAGCATTAACAATACATCATCTCTTATTATATACTCTAATAACACTGACAGTGTTGAGCAACAACGATATTCATAAATGGTTAAAACCACGATAATATTTTAATACTTCATTGCTGTAGACATGAAATGAACCAAATGATCCATTTACAGTAGGATGTAACTTTTTTGTGTTTCTGTTTGAGAGCCACTAGTCAGCTAGTCGAAGAAGAACTAAAGTATTTTCTAGCAATGCTATTGATACAGTGAAATACTATACAATATACCAGTACCATACCATATCAGTAATAACACATAACATCAACACAGATTATCAATTGTATACCATTAAACTGCTGACAAGATCATGGGCACTCCAGGCTCATTTGTGTCTGTAGGGAGCAAAGGCCAGTCTCACTCTGAAGTCTGTCAGGTGGTCCTGGTGGATTTTGACGGCTTGCAACGCTCTAACGGCCATGTCATGTTGACCATGTGAAAGACCATCGTTTTGAACGTGCAGAGCACCAGATGGATGTAGCAGTGCAGTAGCGCCAGGCTCATTGATGGTTGATGGAAGCTCTGCAAAGTGACAGAAGTGTGTTTGGTGCTTCCAGAGCTGTAGATTGAGCCAGCTCGAAGGCGAAGAAGCACTTCCCTTTTCACCAATCCCTTTTTGGAGACCAGCGTCAGCAGATGTTTTCTGAACTTCTTGCCCACAAAGGCGTAGAGGATGGGGTTGATGGCGCAATGCATGAAGGCCAACGCCTGCGTGACATACATGGCCACCTCCAGATTATCTCGATTCTGGCATGTGTCGAGGATAAGCCCACCTCGCATCAGTGTGTCCACAAATTCAGCCACGTTATTAGGCAGCCAGCAGATGATAAAAGCCAGCACCACACACAAGATCACTCTCATTGCTTTGTGTTTCTGGCTATTACGTGAGCGAAAGAGGGTTCCAGCTGTGTAGCCGTAGCAGACCAGCATGACTGTCAGAGGAAAGAAAAAGCCAAGGATGTGACGGACAACTCGCAATCCGAATCGCCAGTCATCCAGCTTCTCCGCTGTAATGTTCTCGTAGCAATGCATCCCGCTATAGCCGTCTAGTTGCAGTGCCTCTCGCTGAACCATGACGGGAACGGACAACAAAGTGGCTCCGAGCCATACAAAAACACACACCATCCTCACTACACGGTGCTGCTTTGAGAGGAACTGATTGGCCTTGACGATGACCATGTACCGGTCGATGCTTATACACACCAGCAGGAAGATACAGCTATAGAATGCTGCCTCCTGGACACCCGAGAGCAATTTGCACATAAAAGTGCCAAAAACCCAATTTGATGTGCTGATGTAGACGGCCCAGAAGGGCAGCGTGAGCGAGAAGAGCAGGTCAGCAAATGCCAGGTGCATCAGGTAGATGTCAGTAGATGTTCTGTGTTTCCTCATGGTGGACACGGCAAACATCACTACACTGTTCCCCATGAGACCAAGGAAGAACACAATGATGTAGCTAATGACAACCCCAAGGCCATTTACTCCATTCAGAGAACTTGTACATGGCATCGAGGACACCAAGTCCTCATAACTGTAGTTCTCGTACATATCTGTCTCCATATTTGACATGTTGAACTGGAAAAAAAAGACAAAGAGTAACTTTAACCAAGTTTAGCTTTAAGATGCGTTTGGGTTAAAAATGCTCTTTTTTCTTTCCACAAAATGTAATTGGTTTTGAGCTTAAACTACCAGTTTAATGTAGTCAATAACTAATGTAAGTGTATCTTATAGCAATCATTTCAAAAATAAAAATCCACCTCAAAATGTTTATGTGTATGAAGATTTAGAGTTTATTTTTGTACAAAAACGTTGGCTACTAGATGTAAACTTCCATTATTTTACATTATTATCTTGCTTTGATTACAGCACGTATTTTCCACGGCATCATTCCCATAAACTTATGCAATGTCATAACATTTATTTCTGTCCAAGATCTTGTATTGATGATGGGAGAGTCAGACATTCCAAAGATTCTCAATGGGGTTAATTTCTGGATTTTGTTGTGGCCAATCCATGTGTGAGATTGATGTCTTATACACCCTGAACCACTGTTTCACTATATGAGCCAGATAAATCCTGGCATTGTCATCTTGGAATATACCCGTGCCATCAGGGGAGAGAAAACGCCATAGATTGTAGTTGCTGAAATAACATTGCTGAGCCTAGACTTGACCAACAAAAGCAACCTCAGATCACAACACTGCCCCCACCAGCTTGTCGGCCGGCCGGTCTGTCTGTCTGTCTGTCTGTCTGTCTGTCTATCTATCTAACTATCTACTGTAGACCTACCTAACTGGTAGTTTAAGAAAATAATTAGTCTGTCCAAGAAACAAAAAGTTAAAAAGTTAAAAGTATAAAAGGCATGTAGGAAAAATTAACGATAAATAAGCAGGAATCAAAACTAATATTTGCATTCTTTGAGAGGTTTAGGCTTACCCCGGTATACATGAGGTGATGATAGATGATCAGTGAGTTTAGGTTTTTCTATCATAATGACTATTCATTATCAGTGAGCTCTGTTTTTTTTTTTTTTTAATAAATAGTAATAATGATACATTTTCTTACCATTCTGCTGTTTTTCTCTGTCTGAAGAAGATAAATCCACCAAGTTGAACAAACAGGCAGCTGCTCATGAGTGCCAATCTCCTCTGGTGCCACTAGTGGAACAGTTCAGACAGAAAAACACATTAGAATGGCCAGGATCTTCCTGTTAATAGAATATAGTCAACTACATGCCACAAGCATTACGTAATCACATGTTGGGGTTGCTGTAAGTGTTCTTGGTGGCTTTACAGACAAAAAGCAATGAAACTGGACCTGCTGATGGGCCAGTACCCTTATCTGTATCTTTTGTATTTTGAATATAAATGTGATGATTTAAGATTAAATGATTAATGAAGTACTGTCGTAAAAAAACAGGGATAACAAACATGCAAAAAAAAATTGCAGATGTAGACTTTTAATAAGGAATATATAAAGAAAATGATATCCAAAAACAGGAATTGAAACAGGAATAAAAACTATGACAACCAGTAAAGAAACAGAAAACCACACAGAACAATCAGAACAAAAACATGAGAAATCAAGAATTGTGCAAAAAAAAAAAAAAAAACGTGGCTTTAATAATGCTACTCCGAAACTGTCAGAGACGATACTTGTGAACACCTGTGAACAAACTGAAGCCAGACACGCTGAGCAACAGCATCACCATAAAATCCTGCAACACAAAACCCAGCTGGTAGAAACAGCAGTAACTGAGATGGTGTAGTGCTGGAACAGTGCAGGGCCAGGCTCAAGTGAAGAAGTGCCAGGGTCATGTGGTGCAGGGAGTATCTCGGGCAGAAGAAAGCATACATCAGGCAGAGCATGGTATAAGTCAGGTACAATGTGGCATGGAAAAGGACATGGTTTTTGGTTGGCAAAGCAGATCAGGACTCCAGTAAAACAGGGCTGACAGGAAAGCATCAGAGAGGTTACAGAATTATCTCTGGGCTAACAGGAAGCATTTCTAGGCTTTGGGGCTAATCAGAATAATCTCAGGGCTAACAGAGCGAACAGGAAGCATCACTGGACTAACAGGGTAAAACGGGACATACAGTAGCTCAGGGCTAACATTCGCCAACAGGATGTGGTTAAGATGGCTAAGCGGAGAAAGTTCAACGCTAACATGGGTAACAGCACAGAATTCCATGCCAACATGACTTAAATACCTCAATAGATAGATAGATAGATAATTTATTGATCTTGAAGGAAATTCTAGAATCCTCTTATACTGAGCTTCCAGCTTCCTAACACACAGTATGACTGCAGATCAATCCCTGCCATCTGATATCACCCGAATGAGGATGGGTTCCCTGTTGAGTCTGGTTCCTCTCAAGGTTACTTCCAATTGTCATCTCAGGTGGTTTTTCTCTGGCCACCGTCTCCGTCTGCTTGCTTATCATGGCGCAGAATTTCTTCTCGCTGAGGACACTGTTGTGCTCTGAACCGTCAGGCAGCACTCGAGCCTCTCCACCCTAAACACCTTTACATTATTTGCCACGGTGATTACAGAATATTGTGCGCCATCAGGCTGTCCCGCGAGACCAGGTTCATCCTGTACTGCAGTTTCTCCCGCATGGTCCACGTTATTGCCGTGGCTTGTTGCTGATCGCGACTTGGGAGTCCCGTTGGTTTTTGACGGTAGTTTGGTTCATGATTACGTGTCGCAGTAATGTTTTATTCAAATCACGGGAAGATTGAATAACAAGTTTATGATTTGTGTTATTATGGTTATTAGTGACACTAGTCAGTTCTTACTATAGTAGCAGCCATTACATTCCCTTTTGTCATTCTTTTAGATTTCTTTCTTAAATTGAACATTTCTCAAGTATTATCCATATGATTATCATTTTTTAAATGAAATATTATTTACATTCATGTTTAAACTGCATGTTTATTTAATTAATGCGAAGTGCTTGTTGTACCTGATGCTACAGTTATTGTACAGCAAGTACACATTATCATTGCTTAGATATTATCGCGCTATACGTTAGGACGCGCAGCCTCTTGACACTCTGAAGTCAAGCCAGGATAATAATTATTGCCAATTATAATTGCATTACGTAGACGGCTACACGGCTGGGGTTCCACTTTTTTTTTTCTTCTGGAGTAGATAAAAGCACATGTATCCTCACCTGCATCATTTGGCATTTCAAGTTTTATCTATACATCCACAATGCCATTTGAGTGTTTTCTCCAAGACTGGGGTGGTTGTGTCTAACAAAAGGAACCACTTCAATGCGACCACAGCAGCTTAGAAGTATTTTCTGAATAAAACCTTCCTATGTCCCCTGTTGTACCATATGCACTACTATACCAATTAATGACGGTGGGCCACCAATCACAATCAGCATCCGCCCCTCGCCTTCTTCTGGTGAGTAGGGAACACACGTCTCCTTTTCCCTTAGACGCGAGTGCTTCAGAGTCCCGTTTGCCTAGAAGGAGTTTGCCTTGTTACACAATTAATGCAAAGATAGTCATGTGCATCGTGTCTGTCTGTCTGTCTGTCTGTCTGTCTGTCACCTGTGGTTTAAAACTCAAATCATTAACCGTCCCAAAGTTAAAGATTGTTCTTGGACCATCACCAAGGGTTCATGGTAGTAAATTAATTTGCTGTGATGCATGTTTTAGCAGTAGACGTCTACAGTGAACCATGTGTTAGATGAGGCTTCTAGTAATGAACATTTCTTTGAATCAAACAGCTGAAAGCTTCATTGTCATGTTTCAGTGACACTTTATTTGGCCATCACTACCAAAAACAGGAATCGAAACAGGAATGAAAACTATGACAAGCAGCAAAGCAGAATGAAAATAGTCACAAGAAAGAAACAGAACAAAACAGATGTAACATCAGGAACTGTGCAAAACCCAGAGCTTAAATAGCACTACATATACGTACATGGCACTGGAAAACACCTGTGAACACAAGACACAGTGAGGAAAAATTAAACATCCTGCAACACTAAAGTCCAAAAAAACACACGGCAGTTGACTATAACCACATACCACTAAGGGGGGCAACCCTGGGAGCTACAGTACATACTGGAATTATACAACACTTATTTTTTAAAGCAAAACATCTCAGTGGTGGGCAAAGTACACAAATTTTGTACTTAAAAAAGTAAAATATTGCTCAAGTATATTAGTCGATACAAATATCAAGAACTTTAAAATGTATTACATGTAATAATAATCATAATAATAACTAAAATTTGATTCTTTATTATTAAAGAAGCAAAAATAATAAAATAAAATAAAGGTTGTGGCAGATGGTGGTTTTTTCCTGGAAAAAAAAAAAAAAAAGCACCACTCCTTACTTTCCTACGGAGCCACTAAAGGGACATGGACGAGGGGGAAAAAATTGTTTAAGGGAATGAGACGTGAGGGGGGAAAAAAACGGGAAAAGAAAAGAAAGGAGGAAAAGAAAGCAAGACCACGTGACTCATATTTCCAGCACGAAAGGAAAGACTGAATGTCTTTATATTTTAGGCCAAGCTGAAAATAAAACTCAGCTACTCAGAATTCGACTCTTCATGCCTGTCTAACAATGCACGTGTAAATTTGCGAGATCTGGGGTCGAGCCCTGCCATGGATGGATTGGCACTCCCCATATTACCCAGCCACAGCCATGCTCAGTTGGAAAAATGGGAGGGTTGCATCAGGAAGGATATCAGGCATAAAAGTTGTGTGCAGATCAGATGGTGTGCCGTGCGGACCCCTTAACCGCGGCAGCCAAAAGTACATTTTTACACTCAGATAGAAAGTTCAGCTTTGTCTCCACTGTGTTGCTGTTTCATTGTGCTCACACTCTTCACTCTGTAGGGACTCAGGATTTCTTATAGCTGTCTGTTAAAGGCCAGTTTTTCTCTGTGCTTGTGTTTGTGTGATCCAGTGGCTGATGGAGTGCTGTAGGGTGTGTTGAGATCTGATTGTTCTTGTATCTGGCTGCTCCTATAGTGAGGAGTGTTAGTGAGCTGAGATTTAAGACCAGGGTCAGAGGCACTCTTTTCTCAGCCTCGCTTTGGCATTGCGGGGCAATATCTTGGTTTGAATTTCGAGTGGTTGTGTGAAATACAGATTTCAAACACCTGCTACATGAATGAGTATTTCATAGAGGGGAGGCGATTCGAGCAGTTATGCATAAAAATCAGCAGGTGGTGATATTACTCCTTCAAATATTACACACTACTGTGGTTATGAGACACAATCAGGCAGGAGCATTCAGTAGTGCTGTAGAAAGTACAGGTATTTGTTGTTGGATGTACAGTAGCAGGGTAAACGTCAAAACAACTACTCAAGTACAGTACAAATCCTCGAAATATGTACTTAATCTTATTAACAAGGAAGGAAACCGGAGCACATGCACTGTAGGAATCAGACAAGCATGAGGAAATCATGCACATAGATGTTCACAACCACAGTGCATCCTGAAGGTTTTCTATTCAATTTAATTATGCTAGAACCCTATAATTTCCCGGGGATTATTTGTTCAAGTTCTATAACTGGTTCGAGTACACCACATTGTTTTAAAGTATCCTATTATAATGACCATTCTCTAAATGCACAGAATTATTAAAGGTGGAAGATAAACTGAAGATAAGGTGGAGTCCAGCCTCCGGTGGGATATCACAGCAGGTTAAGTGTAATAAAGCAAATGAAGGGGGTCATGTTGTCTCTAATGAGTAAGCTGAATGTGATGGGGTCAAAAAAAAAAAAACAACAACAACAACAACAAAAAAAACTCCCTGAGACGACATGTTGAAGTGACGTTTAAGGGAACCTCAAAATTCTGGAACCTCATTTTTATTTTGAATGATATCAGATCGTATGAACATAAATAAAACCCTCTTATAAGTCAAACTGGGGCTCTGAATTGGGAAGAATAAGAGAACAGTCACGAGAGAAATATAATCCCCTGTTACACTAATACACTTATGCCTGTGTTTCGCTTGGATGTGCTTGGATACCATCAAAGTCGAAGGTCTTCTCAGTACATCAGAAGCATTGCTTCATGTCTGAAACACTGGCCTCCCAGGAACTCCTTTAATGGGCAAAGCATGTGATACAGTATGTTCAAATCTGCACTTAAGTACAGTAATGAAATACGTGTACTCGATTAGCTCCCACCTCTGCCCAGGGTAGAATTATTTTTCAAATATTTTACTATGGGCCAAATTCAGAAGCTGAAATTGTCTTAAATGAATCAAATGATCCATGCGGATCATTACAGCTGGGCTTGCTGTTTCCTTTATCTTTATAAGCAGCTATAGATGAATAGGTAGATAAATGAAGTACAGAAGGATAGATCTAGTATTTAAGGAATTTATCATTTTCACATGTACTGAACATTTAATCACCTACAGTAGAACTGTTAAAAAAATTAAGTGTGAAACCTGCTCCTAAAATCTACATCCTAAAATAACATCAGACTTATCTTAGATTGTATTTTGTATATTTCCATTTATGTTTTATGTATTTGGCAGACACACTTATCCAGAGAGACCTACAAAAGTGCTTTTTTTTTTTATTTATTTATTTTTTTTTTAGGGCACCTCAGTTCCTCTACTGAATTTTGCGATTAGAAATTTGTTAGAAAAAATTATGATTAGAAATGTACAACATTTATGGGAAAAGATTAATTTAAAACAACAATAAACAATGTCATTTATTTGAGGCAAGTTTAGATATATACAGTAGGAGTGGATTCCAGAAACTGAAACAAGATTTTTCTTTCCATAAAAGTTGTAAATTCCATAAAAATGTTTTAATACAAAATATTTTAAAAAAATAAAGCTGTCACAAAACAACAATTTCTTTCACTTAAAACGATTCTTCACATCACGGTAAGATAAGTATGATGAGAGTTTTAGTTTTATTTAGCATCAACAATGGATAAAAACACATCAACAAAATAGACTTTCAGGAAATAAAAAAAGAAAAAAGTTCTATGGCATTACCCTGATAAACAATCTCTGTATTTAATGAATAAATATTAAAGACCAATCACATAATAATCCAGGATTAAACTTTACTGAAATGTATTTCAGCTGTGTGTAGGCTGTGTACACGTACAGTATATCAACCGTTCAACAAAGCTGTTCATCCTCGTAAAGTCCTCATTGATGAACTCCATTAATTAAAAATTCCATTCTTTTACTGATCATCTATTTGAGTGTCCAATACTTTGGTTCCCTTTCTATATGTTGGACAAGACACATATGTTGCATGTTCTCCCCGTCCTTGGTGGGTTTCCTCCGGGTACTCCGGTTTCCTCCCACAGTCCAAAGACATGACGGTTAGGTTAATTGGTGTTCCCAAATTAGCCGTAGTGTGTGAATGAGTGTGTGAGTGACTGTATGTGTGTGTCTGTGCCCTGCGATGGATTGGCACCCTGTCCAGGATGTACCCCACCTTGTACCCTAAATCTCCTGGGACAGGCTCCAGGCCCCCCCGTGACCCTGAATACAGGATAAAGCGGTATAGATGATGAGTGAGTGAGTGAGTGAGTATTACTAAACCTAGTGGTCAAAATGAGAACTGCAACAAGCACTAACGAAGACACATGATGGAACGGCAGACAGTAACAATAATAGTTAACAATAGGTTTTCCAGCGAAGGTTTGTTTAAATGTATTTAACAGTGTTTTGTTGTAGATAACCTGAAATAATCTGGTACATTTCCACACCAAAAAATTCAGAGTGTAAATGGCAGACAGCGAGCGTGTCTGGCTGTGATAGACCTTTTCTGTTGTAACATATTACAAAGATTAGAAGATGGAAGGTGGGATTATAAAGCGATGAATGTCTGTACATCAGAAATATTTGTGCACAGTGCTGAATTTCGAAAAACAACCTAAAAAGTGCATATAAAATTTCTTAAAACAACTTATAATAGCCTATGGCATAATTCAAGTTTGATAGCGTCTTGGATTTATTTGGGACTACAGTATATCACTATTAATATTCGGCCTACATCAAGCATTAATAAAGTATTCTAGTGCACATACGTCGGCATTGCTTTCCTAATAAATATCAGTTCATTTATATTGTGATGTCCATGCGGTGACATTTTGCAAGAGCTGTCGCTCAGAGGAAGTGGGATGCACCTTCTGAAGTCTGCGAGGTGGACCTGGTGGATCTCGATGATGTGCCGCGCTCTAACGGCCGTGTCTTCTTGATCATGTGGAAGAACCTCGTTCGGAACTTCTCTCCCACGAAGGCGTACACCAACGGGTTCACGCAGCAGTGCAGCAGCGCCAGGCTATGTGTGATAAACATGGCCATGCTTACGGAGTATTGCGCTGCGCAGTCGTTGTTCACCAGATTTGCTCTCAGAAGCGTATCGACCATGGTTGATAGGTTGAAGGGTGTCCAGCACAATAAGAATGCCACTATCACGGCTGCAATCACTTTCATGGCTCTATGGCGCTGGAAACCCCTCGTCCGCAGCAGCCTGGCCACCGTCACTCCGTAGCATATTAGCATGATGCCCAGGGGTAGCAGAAAGCCTAGGAAGTGCCTCATCAGACGAGTTGCTATCCTCCATTCGTCTGCTTTGTCTATTTCAAACCGTTCAGCGCAAACCGGGACGTCAATGCCTTGAATGTGATGGACTTCATTGTACAAGGCAGGGAGGGAAATTAGGAATCCTAAAAACCAGACAATGGCGCAAACAGCCCAGCTACACAACTTCCTTTTGATCTTCCGGGCCTCCATAGCACGCACAATGACCATGTAGCGATCCACACTAATGCAGACCAAAAACAGGATACTGGTGTAGAAATTAGCCTCTTTGACCAAGTTGACCAGCTTGCACATGACATCACCGAAGATCCATCCAGTGATGACGGAGGTAGCAGAGAAGGGCAAGGTAAGAGCCAGCAGTGTGTCTGCAATCACCAGGTGGAAAAGGTAGATGTCGGATGGAGAAAGAAATCGCAGGTTTGAGAAGATCACCATGCCAACAATCACATTGCCAGGGATGGCAAGGAGGAAGATTTGCACTAATAAAACGCATACGGCGATGTTGATGGTGAGCGATGTGGTGAAAGCCTGGCATGCTATGGTCATCACATCTATAATGTAGGTATTGTTGTCCGTGTAGTTGAATTCCAGGTCATAGAGCTCAGAGAAGTCCGACACGAGAAGTGATTGGTTTGGATCTGGAATTTAAAAATGTGATTGGAATTATTTTAAAATCAGAAATATTTTAGTTAG
>JAAGKR010008876.1:0-29036 GCA_011419295.1 Clarias macrocephalus | reverse complement strand
ATTAAAAGAAAAAAGAAAAAAACATTAAGCACCGTTCTGTAACAAAGGAAGGCTATTCAGAAATAAATCTCCTGGAAATCATGAAGCAATTTATTTACTATTTATTCGAGAAATGACTCAGGGAAAAGTGCATAAAATGGCATATAACATCATAATTTTATTTCACATCAGAGAAAAATTACATTTCATAGTGAAGTGCACATTTACTTTCAGATTCTGAATAATAGACCCTGATGGAAGAATCAGATTTTTTCTGGATTGAAGATTTCACATGGTAGAATAGATACAGTAGGTACATTAATCAAGTTGAAGGTCTGAAACTTAACGTTACTTTAATTATTTTTTTATACTTCTTTAGTTGTATTTAATGTGATAACAAATGTAAATTCCACCCGTTTGTATTTGTTGATGATTTGTCATGTTTTTTTCTTTATCAGTATACATTACATGACAACAAGGTATATTCAGTATGAATAAATTCCTGTTTAAATAAGCTGGTCTTAGCATTCTGTTAGAAATCATCATATACAGGAAAAGTGTATAGCCTTTTTAAATTTGCATTTATATATTTATATGTAATGCAAGGGATATTTTCAAAACAATGCAGTACAGTTTATTTCATGTTATACAGTTATGTGTAAAAGTTAGTACCCCTTCTTTTAATTCGATGTGTTTTGTGTAAAAACATAATAAGAATCATCTGATCATAGTGGCTCTTCGTACTGTATTAGGCAAATTCAACCTCAGATGAAAAACAACATATAGATTTTTTTCACCGTCCCATTATTTATTTAACAAAAATGGAAAACATGTGGGCAATACTAAGTACCCCCATAATTCAGTAGCTTGTAGATCTACTTTTATTAATCGTTTCTTATAAGACTGTATCAGTCTCTTATATCCTTGTGGAGGAATTTTGGCTCATTCTTCTTTATAATATTCAGTTCATTGAGGTTTTTAGGCATTTGCTTATGCACAGCCCTCTTAAACTGCATTTCAATTGAGTTGAGGTCAGGTTGATTCTTTTATTTTTCTGCTATTCTGATATATATTTACTTGTGTGCTTTGGATCATTGTCCTGTCGCATGACCAAGCTTTAGTTGTTAGACAGATGGCCTCACATTTGCCTCTAGAATACGCAGAGGAGTTCATGGTCGATTAAGTGACTGCTAGGTGCCCAGGTCTTGCTCCTCTAAGCATCATCCTTCCAACTACAGATTTGACAGTGGGTATAAGAAGTTTCTGCCGCATTGCTTTGTTTGGTTTTCACAAAATACTGGCACCGGGTCAAACAGCTTCACTTTTTTCACCTTTTTTTTCCAGCCGACCTTTTTGGAGGTCTTAACATGCTCAAAAACTAATGGAAATAGGCACACAGGTCGGAATTCACAGGAGAATTTGCTGTATAGCTCATACACATGTACTGTATACTGGCCCCTATAGAATGGCACGAGAGCACCCAAAATGCCACAGCCCACCATGCACTGGCCCAGCCTCCAAATCACCCAGATCCCAATCTGATCAAGCGCCCATGAAATGAACTGGATAAACAAGTTGCCAGGGACAACCCCTGGAGGGCACCTTGGTGTTTTATGTTTCCCAGATTACACTGAACTAGAGTTGTGTCAAATGTGTTCACCTGCACTTACAGGTGAGTCCACTGTTTAGATTCATTATTTTAGCTCCTTGGTTAGTTAGTCAATTCTTTTAGGTTCTTTTAAGGTTCTTAATATTCTGTTCATTGTTGGTGATCTACTGCTTTCTCTGTAATTCTTGCTCTTTATTTGTTTCTATGACATTAATTTGTCTTAACATCTGCATCTACTGTACATTCTTGACAGAATGCGTGAGATACACATCGAGATGTAGAGGAGGACAACTTCAGTGTGGCCGTTGGACTTTGTGGGCAGCCGCTTCGCCATCTGGTGTGATGCCGGAAGAGTGCACAGGAGAGAGAGGTGAGATCACATATGGCTCACTGAAGGGAGAGTGGGAGACATGAGCAAGCAGAACAACCGAGCTGGACAGGCTCCCTGGCTCGCAATAAAATGCATGCCCTTTACATTTATTGTAACATGGCTCCATATAATGACTGCAAGGAAGGGAATAAGGGTCCAAGCATTGTGGTGTCCAGGGTGAGGAGAACCCCAATAATGAGTGGCAACATCAGTAACATCAGGCAAGGAAGGATGATGAAGACCATTGGCGTGGCTATGTGCTATCCAGCAGAAAACAAACGAGCTCTCAATACTGATGGACATATCCCATGCTGCACTTCCAGCACAGCATTCCTGGGAATTTAGGCAGGAGTTTCTGGAAGAAGGAGCAACATCATACTAGCTGACCATGAGGTAAACAGACAGGCCTCCAAAACCCACTCCCAACCAAAGTTAAGGAACGACTCTAATAGCCATGCCCTATGCTCTGATACCCCAGATAATTCTGCCCTCTGCTCTGATAGCTCTGATAGCCCTGGTAGCTCTGATAGCTATATGTCCTGTGGTTTGCTACCCCTGATGTCCTCGTCTCAGTCAAATATTGCACCCTCTCCATTCAGCTCAGCAGCAACCTCTGGCACTTTTCCCACCAGCTGGTTTTTCACATCATGCTCGATCCACCACCAGGATTCAAGGATTTTGTGTTTGCTTTGCTGTCTGAATTTGGGGACATTGTGATTGCTCTGTCACTTGAATTTAAGAACTTCAGGCTCGCTTGCTGCTCCTTTTCGAGGACTTCATGCTTGGTCCACTGCCCGGGTTTGAGGACTTTCTGTTCACTCCGCCAGCCAGGTTCAAGGTTTTCAAGTCACAGTTCAGTCTACATGTCAAGACACAGTTCAGTCTTTGTGCCAAGTCACATTCCAATCTTTGTGTCTTATCACAGTTCCATCCCCATGCCATGACTTTAATGAATGCTTTGTGATATTTCTGATATTTCAGTGGAAGTATTACTTGGGTTGCTGTTGGAAGCAGTTACTTCTGGCACTTCTGGCATGAAGACATGAATTAAAGACCCGTTATGACTAGTTGATAATCTTTGTCTCTGTCCAGGAACTATAAGGGTTTATTTGCATCATAGGAAAACCAAGGACAGATGAAATACTTGGATGTAATGCTTTACAAGGTGATGGTTTCTGGCTGTTGAGACCTCCATCAGGAACATACTGTAACTGTGAGAGGAATTTGGGAAGTTTTGGACCCTGAAGGTCCCTACTACTGTGTCAGAGTTGATTACTGAAAAGGTAAATGTAAGTGAGAAAGTGGAGCCCTCTCTTCTGTGGTTTCTGATAGATGTTGGACTGGATGTACTGAATAATGAGAGACTCATCTCTGTGAGAGAGAAGTGAGATCAGATATGGTGCACTAAAGGAAGAGTGGGAGACGTAAGTGAGCACCACAACCAAGCTGGGCAGGCTCCCTGGCTCGCATAAAATGCATGCCCTTTACATTAAGTGTAACATGGCTCCATATAATGACTGCAAGAAAGGGAATAAGGAGTCCAAGCAGGGCGGTGTCCAGGGTGAGAAGAACCCCAATACTGAGATTGTGACACAGGGAAGATGATGAAGACCATTGCCAGTGACTATGTGCTATCTAGCAGGGAGCAAAAGAGCTCTCAATACTGATGGACATATACCATGCTGCACTTCCAGAGGGGGACTTGGGAAGGTTTGGTCCCTGAAGATTACTACTTGAGTTGATCACTGTAATGGTAAATCTTGAGTAAGTGGTTCCGATAGATGTTAGACTGGATGTATTAGATACTGGTAGACTCACTGACACAGATGATGTGGAGTCCAGCTTTATTTTTTTCTACTGATTGGATTGATGAACACACAGTACAGTGGGAAAATCTGAGGAGCTCAAAGCAGATCTGCAAAAAGGAATGGCAGATTAGCACAAATCAGAAATGTGTCTTGGAGCCATTTGTAAGTGCATGCAAATGCCAAGATAATTTCAAGCAATCTTATTTAAGTTCTACAGGATGGGTGAAAATTAACTAGGAAATATTTAATGGTCATAGAACATTGGTGACCTTATTTTTATGCAGAATGGTGCACCAGCCCATTCTGTTCTTTCTGTGCGTGTGTGCTTAGACCAGCATTTTCCAGGACATTAGCTGGGATGATGCAGAGCTCATGAAGGCCAGATCTCACTCTATGTGTTTTTTTCCTGGGGGGCTAAGCAACCAGGAGATATACAGGACTGGAGGACTTACAGCCTGTAAGGCCTTTGTCCTTTATATCTCCAGGACTGGAGGACTTGAAGGCACGGATTCACAAGGTTCTCAGAAATATCTTAAATGACTTCCTTACTGTCAATTATATTTATATAAAGATCTCTTGGAGGATAAACTTGTAAAGCTATGCCTATACAGTAGATACAAGGGTCATAGACAGTTGTGGCATTAACAGGAGACCCAAATACGTGAAGTGTGCTACAGTTGAATAATTAAAGGGGTAAAGATTTTTACCTTTTCCATAGAGAGTACATTTAAATCATAGCCTTGTTAGGTTTTTACCATCAATACCTAGGTGTGTGTTATGTACCGTAACATTTATTGTAGGTTCTTGCAGTCTAGCGATTTCCAATATTTGCCATGTTACCCTGGTTTTATTGGATTTGGGGTGGCTGAGTGTCTCATTTGGTAGTGTTGCTGCTTCCCAAGATCGATTCTTAGCTTTCACATGTACTCTAGGTATGTGTGTTTCTCCAACCCAAAAGCAAAGTAGTAGGATGGCATTATTTTGGAGTCAATAGTGGGTTGGTTATGGTACCGTTTATTGCCCCAAGCATTTGAATATGTGCAAGATGCTCTGAGACATTCTGAAGCCCCATCAATAGTCTGCCCCTGCCTTGTCACCTAGTGTTCTGGAATAAAGTCTGGCTAACCAGGATAAAGCTGTTAATGAAAACAGATTTGACTATGATTTATGGTGCATGGCTTGATATGAAGAACTCATGGTTTATCATAGTTCATAGGTTTAGTCAATAGTGTCAGGTTGCTGTCAGAACACAATTTGCCAAGCAAACAATCAGGCAATACAAATTTACATAAATAGAAATAGACAACCAGTCAATAAAGAACAATAGCCAACCCACATGATTTACCTGTAAGCCTAGATAGCATGAACTCAACCTTTGTGCTGGAAATATAACATTATACCGGAGAATGGCAGGGGAAAATTCCCCCAAAAATGTTACAAAAAGGGTAACTCTCTTCTGGTACTCTGAGCTGTCTTCATAGAACTAGTGAGCTGTCCTGAGGCATTCAGAGAGGCAGGAGACGCTTCATGATACTAAAGAAAGCTTTACCCTCTAGTGATTCACTCATGACACACCGAACTGACGCATCCACAAGCAGCATAATAATTTGTAACAAACAGCGTTCAACATGTTTATTGTTGTTGTTCTTTCGGCTGCTCCCATTACAGGGTTGCCACAGAGGACCATCACAATCCACACAACTTGGCACAGGTTTTACCCTGAATGCCCTTCCTGACTCACCCTTCCCATTTTTATCCACGCTTGGGACTCGCACTGCATCCATTGGCTGGGAATTGGCTGGGAATCGAACCTGGGCCTTTTGCATGGCAGGCGAGAAACCCACCACTGAGCCACCAATGTCCATTTAACATGTTTTTATTAGTTTTTATTTTTCTTAACACTGACTAAATTATGTCAAATAAGTATGTTAAGCTCTGCTTAGTTACAAATTTGGACAATCCTCTGTAGATATAGGTTATATATGTACAATATATATTATAATATATATTGGCGTTGGTTATAACGTTGGGCGTTGGTTAGGGCTCTGGGCAACTGGCTGGTGGTTCAAGTCAACTGTGCAATAATGTATATGTGGCACATGAAGTCTTAAACTTAATCCAATTCACATTTGAACAAAAGTTTAACTATAGTTACATGTCAACAGTGATGTGCGATTCCACACTTTACTAGAGCTAGCTCATAGTCCAGTTTAGACAAATAAAATATCACGTTCTTGCTTTATGATTTTGAAATAAGTTCACAGTTGCATAGAGTGAACTAGTTCACATTCATTCTTTCCATTTTTAATGAGCTTCTCTGATCAGAAAAAAAACTTTTCTCCTATAGAACCCTTTTTAATCATTCCATCCTCAGCACACTTGCACTGGTCATAACTGCAGGAAATAAAAAAGGTTGCTGGAAGCCACATTGTTTAACGTGCCCCATGCACCACATGGCATGCGCTCATTCTGTTTAATGTTCCTGGGGGATTCTGATTCTCTGGCAATTCCATCTCCCCATATTTGACTAGTTTAAATAAAGAGATGGGTAGCATATTTTTTCTCAGCTCACAAAATGCTTCGAATCAATTGAATGAAGATTTTCCTGCTTAGTTTCACCCCCCTCGTTGTTAAAGACATTCAACATTCACTGTATTTATTTCATCGAGAACTGAGTGTGTAAAATGAACGCATGTCTATATCAAGCATGGTGGTGACACTTGAAGGTGACCCCAATTAGAAAGGCTAACCTTAATATATGTGAATGCTACGTATATGAAGTTAGTTTTTATTAAAGCCGTGAACCAACTTCTGCACTGTTATTGAAACAAAATGATAAAAATTTTGAATGCAGCTGCAGTGTGGAAACCCAATAGTTTAATTGTACTATTGAAATATTGAAAGATATTGGATTTAAACTCTTATCTAATAAGACAACCAGCTATTATTGGTGTTTTGTGGCATGTCTATGCAGGACATGACAACAAACTCTGCAGCTCCGCAGCTCCGCAGCTCCATGTAGTCACATTTCAACCTAAATAATGCTTATAAAATATTTTTAATGGATTACCTCTTACTGTACCTCTTACTTAATGGCAGGGGAAAGTACATTGGGAGGAGGGAGGGACCTTTTGTTCAGGTTCATTGTTAGTTCCTCTAAAGAATTCAGATAATTTTATACAAATAAAAGACACCATTGTAATTTTAGTGGTATTAGTTTGATATACAATCAATTTAAGTATGTAACGTTTTATTATTATTATTATTATTATTTTTAATAGAAGTTAGATCTGTTGGCTCATCTAGCAATCTGGCTTAATTAACAATTGGGATTGTGAGATTCATACAACTCAAATGTAATGAGCCATTCTCACATGCAAGTGAGGAAAAAAAAATCCTCTTATTTTCCTTTAATGGCTGAAATATGGATCAGTCGACATTCACTGCTGCTTCCATACATTGTGCAGCCACATGAAATGTCTTGAATTAGCAGAAGCAGATTGTAACTGGATTTTATTCATGAAACACACTGAGCATGAAGTGAATTGTTAAGCTAAAGGCAAGGCAAAGAAATCTAACGTTTTATTAGTACACTCTGTGAAATACCTCCCAGACTGGGGTCAGAACACAGACACTGAGGTAATTTATAATGCAGAAACAGGCATTTATATATTCTATATATATATATAAACAGAGATGGAGAAAGCTAAGACATTGCTACATCGGTTCTACAATGCATCACTGGACAACTTACAAGCTGGAATTCTGGAATTCACTAGTTCTGTATAGCCCTTGCTGTCTATTTGTACTGATTAAACCAGTCACCCAAAGCCCACAGGCAGAAGATGTACTGCTTCACCTGCAGTACTGGTGATGGAAGTCTGTAACCATTCCATAATCAGTTATTGGTTTGAGTAAACCAATCGATGATTGATTAATAATCAGTTTAATGGCACAGTACAACATTTCTTGTTCTACTCATGCTTCCTGAAAATGAATCTTACTGTACCACCATGCACGATACTACACACAGTGTACATTACACGCTTTTGATTACTCGCATACACATATTAATGATAAAAACCGGACACAGCAGTCAAAGTTCATTTTAAGATTTTCCTTTGTTGGTGGCTTACCTGTGCCATTTATATTTTATATACATTTTATACAACTGTGCTGTGAGCTTGCACAGCTATTTGCATTATACCCTTGCACGTTCCTTCTGCATGTTTCCGCTTCCCAGGTACTGTATACAGAAAAAAGACAAATTTTTTAACGAATACAATCAATTGGCTTTTTCCATAATCGCTCGCTTGAAATGCACAGGAAATCAACAGATCATTAACTATAATTGATGACCATCCCATCAATACCCAGCATCCCTTGATATGAAGGGACTATATTTTCAAGTAAGTCATCAATTCACACCACAAATATGACAAATTCAGTATATTATTACAGGAGAGCAATACAGACCAGAGAAAGATGTTGCACGCCAGCAGGGACATTTTCAATGGACAAATTCCACACACGTTACCCAGAATGCCCAAGCTTGAGATAAGCCCATGCTTGAGGTAGGCCCGAGAGAAAAATCTGTTCTTGGACTGAACACTTTAGAGGGAGATTTTGTTATGTCTACATCAGAAACAGCAACAGACTTTATTTCCCTTACTGCAAACAAAGACACTACAGCTTCCACCTTTCAAATCCTACTGTAGCTCCACTGACTTATGATAGGACACTACGGATTCCAATCACCACACTTCACTATTAAACAGACTCCAAAATCATACAATCTGCAAAGTATTGTCCGATGGACCTTTCACCTGATCTGCAAGCCTTTCATTGTTTCTTCTTATTTTTTTTTTTTTTTTTTTTTTTTTTGCTATTCTGGTTTTGCCTTTGATCTTGTCTCTTTGCTTTGTGATTCTAGCTTTATGGATCCCACACAGTTGAACTTGGCTTGTATTTTGACACTGATTTTGATGTTCTGAATGTTTTTCAATCAGTCTCATATTTGCTCTTTCTAATGGAAGCATATATTTTCATCTGTATTGCTCCTGCTCCTATTTTGAAACCTGGTTTATTATTATATAATTTTAGATTTTGCAGACTACTAAACCTTAGGGATTTTGTCTTAATATAATAATCTAAACATATTAACAATATACAGTAGGACACAGAAAATTATGAAACCCTTTAGGGGGAAAATATATATATAATTTAAAGGATAAATTCCCGTTAGTTAACAGAAGTGGAAAGTACACTCTATGAGGGAATCACCTTATGTTCAGGTCCATTTTAAGTTCGTCTGAAAAAGTTTATTAGTTCTGCTTATAATGGCTTTAAATACAGTATGCAACATGGTTTAAATATTATTTTTAGACATTAAGCCTGTTGGCTCTTTTCTACCCGTCTGGTTTAATTAATGGTTAAGATTTTGCTTTTTCTTACTCTATTCATCCTACTCACAATTTAATGAGCCATTCCCACTTGCAGGTGGGGGAGGAAAAAAGGTTTATTTCTTATGTTTAATGGCTGAAATATGGATCCATGTGCAGTCGACATTCACTGCCGCTTACATATTGTGTGTAGCCGCATGAACTACTGTCTTGAATTGCAGTAGCAGATTGTAAATGGGTTTTATTCATGGAACACACTCGGCCTGGAGTGAACTGGTTAAATAAAGCAAGGCTATTACAAATAAACCTGGACTTTATTAGCACACTCTGAGGAATAGCTCCCGGACTGGGGTCAGGACACAGATACTGAGGTAATTCATAATTCAAAAACAAGGGTGGTTTTTACATGCCAGAGTTGGGTTTACGGTTGACAAAGATGAAGAACCTACATGGGATACAAGAACACAGAGGAACATAAAAGGTTTAATTGCAGCAAATTAATGAGGGGTAACGGGAAACCAGGGAACTAAAATGATGCGGGCAGAGAACGACCAAATCAGAAAACAAAACAAAACCATACAAAATTATATTGTGATTGTGATGGAAACCTGGTGTGAAAAAAAAAAACACTGAGGCAGAAATCGATTTGTTTTTATCAGTGTTTTCCTCCAAACTAAGATTATGTGTAATATAAGTGTACCTTTTCTCTTGCTTTTTTTTCTTGGTTAACTTTTTTTCCCCAAAAAGTTATTGTAGTTCTGTTTAGTTTTTTTTTAATACATCATTTTGGATGAATTACAAAAGTGAAACTAATAAACTAATAAATTTGATTTAAAAAAGTTTGTCAAATTGATAAACTGCTGATCTTTTTCCCCTTTTCTCAGGTTTTATGCCGGTTAGCTTTTTTTCAACAAGTCACTCATGTCTTGATTGATGATCAATTTTGTGTTTCATTTTTCATTACATTCCAGTTAACTGAAGTATGCATGAGCTTCCGCCATCACGCTCATGATTTATGACTCACTGCACTGCTTTAGTAGGCGAGCTACAAAGCTAACTACCTTCTAATGCAAGGCTGAAGCCCAAATTCTTCTCTATCCCCTGAACAAGGGCACTACTTTAACAACACATGTGCAGCAAAGGGGTTCTACACAGTACATAGTACATTAGCTGTCCATAAAAACCTAATATACCTCCATGGTTTATGCACTTGCCTGTCGGCTACATACAGTAGTAGCGGCAAGAATTTAAAGGTGATTTTACCACTGATTATACTGTATATGTGCATAAAGGGCCCAACAGTGGAAATCTACTGTAGCAGTGGCAGGGCTCGAACCTTGAGCTCTCTGATCAGCAACCAAGAGCATCAACCACTTATGCCTTCTGATATACTGCTGTAATTTATTTATTTCATTTTTTAAGCAAAAGGAAGGTAATTATAAAAATATCTGCAATTTAAAAATATTTAAATCACCCAAAAATATTTAAACATATTATGTTGATCCAAGTTTAACTATATATTAAAAGCTCTATAATGTACAGCAGTAGGCATTTATCATGTAGGTTCTGATTCATGAATATCTCATTTCTAATCAATGTTTAATAAAAATTATAGATTAAGAGATAGATGAAAAATTAATTTTTTTCCTTTTAATCGAATTTTTTATTATAAAATGGCGAACAATGCAATTTTTTCCACAATTAATCCTTTGTTTATGTTCTGACAAAATTTTATGAATTAAAAAAATTAAAGGCTATGAAAGAAAATTCCATAATAAATATGCTACACATTATACAAATAAAACATGCATGGTTCAACAAATCATAGCACGAAACCTGTGCCAAACTCTTGTATCGCAATTCAGCCTGTAAATTTAGCTTCAGAAGATTACAACTCCAAACACACTCAGTCAAGGTCACCTGTGTAGCAACAAAACACACCTGAACTCCATTATACAATTCCGGGACCACATAAATAGGACTATGCGGTGCAGTGGACCCTCTGTAATTCCATTCAGCACATTACTAAGCCTTTTGTTCTTTCCTTGTTATTTGTGTATGACCTTTCTTGTTATCTTAATGTTGAACTCTGTCTAGCCCAATTTACATCTCTTGCAAACTGACAGACCTTTGCCTCTTGGTTTGACCTCTGTTCTTGATCTACTTCAGTTTGATTTGTTTGCTCAAGTTAATGTGTTCAATAAACACTATTTTACCTGCAATTGCGTCTCCTGTTTCTCATTGCCTGATACACATGCCTACAAGTAACTCAGGTCAAAACAGTGATCATGTTGTAACAAGTGACTTGTGTATGAGGAAGTGATCCAAATGGCCTGGAACAGAGTACAAATGATATTTTTGCTATATAATATATGACGTATTATATATTATTTGTGTTTAGCATTTTATATAAGTGTGTTTTATGTCATTGATGCATGCTGGTAATGTTGATAAAAAAAAAAACTAAAACAGCATCTCTTTAATAAATAGTGCCCGTGGATGGGATTGTCCCATTTTTAAAATAAATGAATAGATTTATCAAGTGAATGCGGTACACTGGGAATAAAACTGAAGGTCAGTAAAGATGTAATCTAGTATGCCAAGTAGATGCTGTCCGTGTGTATACTGCAAGCTTTTGGACCATAAAAATAACCATCAGAATTATACTACTTACCAGTGCTTCCTTATGTACAACAATTAAAGAAATACATTTTGGGATGTCTGTTATATAAGTTAGTTCATGTTCTAATGTAGCTCATACTGTAACAAGCTACTTGGTTTCATATCATGAAAAACAGGTGACGTAGCAATTTCATCATACAAATCTGTTTGAATTACCTGTTACTATGGAAACAATAATGTCCACATTGAGCACATTAATATAAACCTGGCAAAGCCAGGGCACAATGAATGCATTAGTATAAAGCTGGCACAATTGTTCGAGCTTCTGTTCTCGAAAATTAATTAACAGATTCTGACTGGTCAGACTCAAGAATTAAATCATGCGGTGGTATAAATATGTAAAAACAAACTGCCCTACCCTGCTCCTGACAGAATTTGTACATTTAAGTCAAGCAAAGTGAAGAGCTATGCGCCTGTAAGCAGTGATAGTGATGAAATATTCCACAATCTAAATGGAAATGCATGGGAAATTTACTGCTTAGTACTTTGTACTGCTCCCACACAATTACAGGATGCACGATTTATTAGCTGTTTGTGTTAGAGCCGGCATGTGAGAAGGCGGTCTTTCTGACGTACTGTATAAGGCTTGTGGTTCATAATATTTTTTTTTAGTTTACTGGGATGGCTGCAAAGTGCTTAAGGATGCAATTTAAAAAAAATAGTATAAATAATAACAGTATATATATATACACATTAATCCTAGTAAACGTTCCCTGTCTTAAGTCATTTAAGAGCACAACTTTATTTTAAGAAATTGAAATATTGGAATAATAGTAGAGATAAATATTTATCTTAGCTTTTATTTCTTCCATCACATTCCCAGTAGATCAGAAGATTTTATATACACTAAATGTTTGGAACTATTGCCTTTAACTTGCTTAACTTGGGTAAAACTTTCAGGAAATAAGTTGCCCGAATTTTAGCCCTTTCCTCACTTTAGACCTGTGTAACTGAGTCAGCTTTGGAGGTTTTCTTGCTTGAACATGCTTTTTCAGGTCTGCCGACAAATTTTCAATTGGATTGAGGTCAAGGCCACTCCAGTACCTTGACTTTATTGTCCTTAAGTCATTTTGCCACAAGTTTGGAAGTATGCTTGAGGTCATTGTTCATTTGAAAACCCATTTGTGACCAAGCTTTAACTTTCTGGCTGACGTCTTGAAATGTTGCTTCAATATGTCTACTTAATTATCCTTTCTCACTATCCCATTTATTTTGATGTACACCAGTCCCTCCTCAAGCAAAGTACTCACACAACATGTTGCTGACATCCCCCGTGCTTCACAGATGGGATGGTGTTCTTTGGCTTGCAAGCCTCCCCTTTTCCTCCAGAAAATGATGGTCAATTTTTGTTTCATCAGAGCAGAGGGCATTTTTTTTCTAAAATCACAGTCTTTGTCCCCATGTGCAGCTGCAAACCATATTCTGGCCTTTTTTATTGTTGCTGTGGTTTTGGAGCAGTGGCTTCTTCCTTGCTGAGCAGCCTTTCAGATTTGTGAAATGTTTTATTGTTGATACATTGTAGAGACTGCTGTACCTGTGTCCTCCAGAGTCTTCACAAGGGCCTTTGCTGTTGTTCTGGGAGTGATTTGTACATTTTGTACAGTAACAACACATGTGTCTCCTTCCAGAGTGGTACAGGATGATGGTTTGAGTGGTTTATACTTGCATACTATTGTTGGTACAGATGAATGTAAAATGCATTTGTAAATTATTTCCAAGGATGAACTAGACTTTTGGAGGTCTCTGCTAATTTAAGTAGATTTTTCTATGATTGCAAACAAAGATACACTGAAATTGAAGGAAGGCCTTAAAATACATTCCCTGTTACAACTCCAATTGATTCTAAAGATCCAATGGAATTGTGATATAGTGAATTACAAGTGAAATTATATATATCATGTTTGTTTGGTTTTTTTTGCGCACACACAAATTTATTTATATTTATTTATATATATATATAACATAAAGAGAGAGTTAAGTTTGAATAATTTGCATTTAAGCACAATAGAAACCCAAAAATTTGCATTGATTCATGCAAAAAAAAGCATATATGAGTAGAAATATGGTGTTATGGTGGGAACAACTGCACTTTCGTCCTAGAAGTCCTACATAACTATTTTAATTATATTTAAATATATAATACAATTACACTGTACATATACCAATTCATATAAATATAATAAATGTAAAGTATGACACATTGTGTACGTTTTAGTTTTATACATAAATACATACTGAACAAGTCCTTTTATCCCCCCCCCCTCCCCCCCCCATACACACACACACACACACACACACACACACACACACACTGTTTCTTGACAAAATACCTGGGTTATAATGCTTCATTATACAATAGCATTCAGTTATGCAGAGACACACAGGAAGCTGCTGAGACGAAATCCATCAATAAGAAGAGAGGAATATCTGCAGGCCTCCCAGAACCAGGCCATATTTTTTTTTAAACACACGCACACACACACACACACACACACACACACACACACACACACACACACACACACACACACACACACACACACACACATAAAAGGCAGCAGGCTTAAGTGAAGCTCTAAGATGAAAGGTTGGTATTCCACCAGGTGAATTTCATTCCGTCTGGCTTTATGTGCCCCGACACCAACTGGGAATTTCATTACAGACAGCCATGCCTGTGTGTGAGCAACAAGCACAGGGTAAACTCCCCATAAGTCCAAAGTGTGTCTGTGTGAGAGAGTGCATTTGTGAGTGAGAGTGAGAAGGAGAGAGAGACAGAGAGAAAGGATATGTGGTTAGTTGTACTCTCCTGAAAATACATAAACTGAAGGTCAGATTATAGTAAACCCCATTCATTCTAACTGCACTTGTACAAACACCGTATGGCAGACACACACCTACACACTCGTCACACTTTTCAACACGGTAAATGATTACGTTAATCCTATTCCAGACATACTCATCACTACACTACATACACTACACACAAAATGGATTTATCAAGGTGTGTGTAGACAATACACATACATGTATACAGTGTCATGTCTCATGCTGTTCACATGTTCCTTTGATTCATTCATTAACCTGCTGTGGTCTTCTGCTTTTGTAGCCCAGACGGCTCATGGGTTAATATGCCGTGCATTGTAAACTGCTTTTCTGCTCATCATGGTTTAAAGCCTGTTTATCTGAGTTCCTGTAACCACCTTGTCAGCTCAAACCAATCTGATTATATTTTATTTATATATATATTTTAACTCAGTGGAGGTCAACAGTTGTATTTTTTGTATTTGAAAATTGTATTTCTGAATGATTCTGAATAATTACTTTCTATGTACTTACAGGTGCCAGCCAAATAATCATCTATGGATTGTCTTGAACTTTTGGCAAGCAGGTAACATGAGGCTGCTCTGTAATTAACTATTTCATACATACCCACCTTAATTGGTAGTGTTATTAGTATTGGCAAATATACAATCAGACCTGATGTTTAATTGAGTGATTTTCATTGAAATGTATTTATTTATTTATTTATTATTATTTTTTTTTTAATGTTTGATATGTTGTCAGTGGTTTTAAAAGGTTTAAATATTACGGTGGGTTTTATGGTGTTAAATCTTTGTAGATAAGAAACCCCCATTGAACTTACAGTATTGATGATACATATAGAAAGGTCTTTTTTTTTTTTTTAAGCTGTGTTGATTTGAAAAAGAAATCTGAATTTTACAGTGATTTCTTGAGCTATGTGTACACCTTCATGCAACAGACATATATGGCTATAGACCCTACTTGTTGTTATTACATATAGTTTATATATAATATATTAATTAATAACAGAATAATGCAAAATTATATTAGATGTATATGTATAAGACCTATTCCTTTAAGTACAAGTGACCATCATTCATTCATTCATTAATTTTTATGGTTAAGCACTGGTGACCCACATTGCTATAAAATAAGCTGCAGAATTTCTTATTTTAGAACTTGTTATTTTAGAACTTGTTATTGTTGTTAATATCTATTTTAATAATAAAGAATTACATATCATTAGGACATTCTATCACTAGCTGAGTTTATAGCCCTTATAGTATTGCTTTATTTTGCTCCTAGTCAAATAATAAAACCTCATTTTTACAATTTCTTAATCGACCACTTCCATAAATGCTTCCACATCAATATTGCCACTAATCAATAATATCACTATATTTCAGCCTGTTTTTCTGAAGCAAAAGAAAATGAATATCAACAAGTATGTAAGAAAATTAGCAAAGCTCCACTTAAATAATATGGAGAAGGTGTCTAGCTTTTTTGTTGAATGTACTGTATGGGGAAAATATGTTATAGTGCAAGTAACCCCATTCAGTTATGGTTCAGGATGATTAAATTTAACGCATGGTTTTGACATTCATTTGGTGGTTCTGGTTTGAAAATGTATTAAACCAGTCTTACACCTTTGTCACCCCCGCTTCATGCTGATATTTAAACTTATTGATTTGGAAAACACTTTTCCATCAGGACAATATTGGATTTTGTGTGTGTGTGTGTGTGTGTGTGTGTGTGTGTGTGTGTGTGTGTGTGTGTGTGTGTGTGTGTGTGTGTGTGTGTGTGTGTGTGTGTGTGTGTGTGTGTGAGAGAGAGAGAGAGAGAGAGAGAGAGAGAGAATGAGGTTTTAGGTAAAAATTCAGCCTCTAACTCTGACCGTTATTGTAAACATTGTATGTTTTCATACCAAACCACATTAACATTTAAAGCTGGACCTGAATAGTTATCATTCTGAAGAGACTAGAACTCTAATACACAGTTTTTTGTAAATTATTTCTGTCTCTTAAATATGTGTAAGACATACAAAGAGCAGCAATCCCTATTTACATAATATGCAATGTGCATTATTCACAAATTGAAATTTTTTCCAAAGTTCCAAGTTCGATTATCACTAAGACTTTTTGGGCAAAGATTCTGTGGACTGAGACAAAAGTTGAACTTTTGGGAATGTGTGCGTTCCGTTATATCTGATGTAAAACTAATACAGCCACAGCATTTCCTAAAAAGAACATCATACCCACAGTCAAACATTGTGGTGGTAGTGTGATGGCTTTGCAGCTTGCCAAAATTGATGGAACCATAAATTCTGCACTCTACCAGAAAACCCTGAATAAGAATGTCCAGCCATCACTTTGTGATCACAAGCTCAAGCGCACTTGGGTTATGCAGTGGGACAATGATCCAAAACATACCAGCAAGTCCATCGCTGAATGGCTCAAGTAAAACGTAAATAAGTAAGGTTTTGGAGTGGCTTAATCAAAGTTCAGACTTATAGCCAATTAAAAATTTAAACAGTTTATGGTTAAAAAAAAAAAAAAACTCCAATGTGGCAGAATTGGGAACAGGCACATGGTACAACAGAGGCAACAGAGAGAACTGGTAAATTGGATGAAAATATTTTTTTTAATGTGCTTGAAATGGTGGTGGTCATCTAATTACATTGTAAAATTATCAAGTTGCAGATTGTTAACTCTTGGAGTTGTGCCTTCAAATTGACCATGTCAGATTATTCCACCGATGAAGTTCTTCTTTCCTGATTGCACAGGCATATACAAGGATGCAAATTATGAAAGAGTGTGATTATTCTGTGAGCAAGAGGATTCATTTTACATGATCTGGCCACCACAGTGCAGTAATAATCAAAGCCAAAGGTGGTCAAAATAAATACTACACACAATTTATTTATTTATTTATTTATTTTATTTTATTTTATTTATTTTTTTTGTGGACAGGGAGCATATGTCAATGGATTGCAAAGGCATAAATTCTTAATAATAATAATAATAATAATAATAATAATAATAATAATAATAATAAAGAAGGAATTGTGCGTGTATACTTCTCTGTTGTCTACATCTTAAACTAAACAGTAGAGGATCAAAGGTCAGTACCTCTTAAAGAGACCTTTCATCGTATCATGAATTTCAGTTCCCAACATGCTTTAGTTTGTCTTATGAGCTCATTTTTTGTAATTTTACTTCCTTATAATTAAGATGCTACAGTATTATTTGTATATTTAAGGTTCTCAGTTTTGCTGTTATGTGTCTGGTATATTTGTGTCGTGTAGACTTACGTGACTACTACTGTACTAGGACATTCTACTGTAGGTGTCTCGTTTAGTTTTGTGTTCATGTGTGTACTAATGCTACTAGCACAGAACAGACTAGCCACAGTCGGCGTTTGTTTTGTTTTGTTTTGTTTTGGCTTGTGAAGCTATTCATTTATAATGCCTGTTCTTGTGTTGTAACCTCATTACATCCATGGCAGAACACTGGACCATATGAAGAATGCAGCAAGTAGCCTCGCTGTAAATATTTCAGAGAGGGAGAGGTGTTAGGACTAAGCCGAGAAGGTGGCTAGTCGAATAGCTCCCCCGTAGATGCAAAGCCTGCAGAGGTGTTGAAACTCCATGACCAGCTCTGTGATGGGCTCTATTAGAGATAAGTGGCAGGAAGATGCTTTACTTCAGCACTCATCGCTAATACTGCACAGCAGATTATGGAACATGGAGTTCCAGGTAGACAGCTTCATTGACCTTTCAAAGCAAAGTAGACTAACACCAACCAATGGCATGGAGCCCCAAATCATCACAATGACTCAGGAAGCTTCTTAATAGACTTTAAATAACTTGGATTCTTACAAAAAATACCTACATACTGTAATGTTAGCCAGGCTAACTAGATCCTGCTAGATTTTATTTAACATTATGACTTTGAAGTATTCTCCATTTCCTAGACAAAATAAGTAACATTTGGGAAATTCCAGTTTAAATGAGAAAAGAAAAACCTACAACCCGTGGAATGGAGGAAAGGGGGCGGGGCTTCCATTGTGCCAGTTACTCTACGTTTGGATAGGGGTTGTAACTTATCATATGTTTATTCAATTTATTGTACAGTTTGCTGATTTAAGGAGAATAATATACATCACTCAGCACAATTGCCAACATTCAATCCATTATTCCAGCTCAAATATAGAAAGTTTGCGATGACTTCTCACTTCACTTACTTCCCACTTTCAAGGGAAGTCAAATGTAGCATAAATACAGACGTGTTCAAAACACTGTGCCTAAATGTTGATCATTTCAGATTCATATTTTCATTGATTCCTCTGTCATTTTTGTAAGGGGAAAAAAATTAAACATGTGTTTCTTTTTAAAAAGTCTACTCGCCTGTTTGGATCAAGCACAGGAAATGCAAATTACCTTTACACTGTAGACATTAGCATGTTACATCTTCTAACATTCCAATCAACCTGAAATGATAAAAAGGAATGCAAATTGGATACAAGGTTACAGTATAATTGATTTGTTTAAACTATCAGTGCACAAATATATCTAATTTCTATGTTTGCTTGTGTTTTGTGCTTCCCTCTGTGTGTAAGGTCATTAGCTTCCTCTTTCTTGAGATTTATTATGTAGTCAAAACCAATTATACTGTCACTTACGCTCCAGCAGTGCTTATAAACCCAGTATACGTAAGTAGAAAATGTTGTGCTAATCATTTATGCGTAATCACTCTCCATATTTGTGCAGAGAAAGTAAAGATTTGAAATAATAATTATTTATGGGCAATCAGCATGAGATGTTGCACTTTTCCTGGAATAACCATTAGCGGTTAATGTAATCCCACTGAAGTGGTGTCTCACACCACATTCAAATCGTTCTTCATAAAAGCTGTTGTTCTGTTTTTATTGAGGCAATAGAAGCTACTAATTGTGTAAGTATAAGAAATGTGAAATGCATATGAAATGGAAAATTGTGTGTTGTTTAAATAGAGGCATAAAACACATATTGCTGCACTCTTGAAAAAAATCCTGCAAAAATTCACACAAATTACAAGCTTTTTTTCTAATCACCATTATTGTTCGAAATCTCTGCAACTTCATTTCCCCTGTGGCAAAGAAAGATCAGATAAAAACAGAGCTCAAAAGCTTAAACGTATGTGTTTGATAATCTTATATTATTATTATTATTATTATTATTATTATTATTATTATTATTATTATTATTATTATTATAACATAATGCCACCATGCTGTTTTGATATCATATAAATCTTGCTTTAAAACATGAATATTTTAAAGCCTGATTTTATACTTTTATCACCATCTCCAGTACATGAAGATAACCAGTGTTATACTGAATCATTTAATTGTGGTAGCATTTTAGTACAATCATTAGGGGCCCGTCACATTCCGACAAAGACTATGAAGTTCCCATGACATCCTGAAAATAAAATTTAAAATGCGGCAGGAATCAGGTCAAAATAAAAAATGCATTCAAGTTCATACTACTGCTTAGCCATGTCCTTGTCAGGTCCTGTCACTAATTTCCTATCACACACATGTCCCCATGCTCTTCAGGCCCAATGAGATCCAACCTCAATGAGATTCAACTGGTCAATGCCAATGCAGCTATTACATACTTATTAAGGTCTTACTGCGCCTTGTTTTTACCATGTCATGTACCATGTTCAAAAAGTGTGGCAACTCCACTTGAAGGAAGATAATGCTACGCCCTAAGATGTTGTTGAAAGATGGTTCAATTTAGCACAACATATGCAATATAATGAACTGAATTTTATTTCATTTTAACCAACTATGCAACCATGATTGAGCAAAAAAAAAAAAAAAAAAAAAAAAAAAAAAGTCTCACATAGCCATAATCACACATGAGCACATACAGTATTTTCATTGTAACTTTTGGTTGTAAAAAAAAAAAAAAAAAAAATATATATATATATATATATATATATATATATATATATATATATATATATTTTTTATATATATATATATATACAGTATATGCTCATTTTAAAAAGTTTTACATATTTGCAATGTTTTTCCCATATTCCGATAGTGGTAAATTTGATAAATCTTAAAAGTAATCAAAACTGCACCAAAAATGCATTGGCCAGGCTTCCATACAGGCACATATATAGTTTTTTCAATAGTCTTTGACCTATGCTGTGTTAAAAGCACAGATCTACTGTATGCCGCTTGGGTATTAAGTTAAACTGCAGAGAGTGTGTGATGCAACTGGGCTACAACCCATGGTTGCGTACAGTGAACATAGGCCCCGGAGGTCACAGCATTTTTTTCCCCGGGCTTTTATGGTGCAAACTGACATCATGTTGCGCTTTTTATAAGATGTCCTAGGGTGGTATAAGATAAATGTTTTATGCAACCTTTCATAGTTTCTTAGTATTCATTTGCTTTCAGTTACTGCTTTGTCCTGGTCAGGGTCCACACAAATAGTAACATAAAGTCAGGATCTAAGTGGGGTTGAATTGAATTGAAATGGATGATTTTTTGCAGATTTTTTTCTGTTAATATATTATCTTCTTTTGTTTGCAGACACAGTTACCCACAACCGCTTATAAATGAGGCAGAATCCAATTCAAGCATAAAATCCAAGCAGATTGTTTTCATGCACTCTGGAGTCTTTCCTATATTCCTGACTTTGATCTCTATCTGGTACACTGATCCATACTTAGTCCTCTTTAAAAGGTCTTCTTAAGAATAGTACAGTGTTTTTGCATACAGTTTGAATCAGTAATAGAAGCTTATTGTACCAAAATATGCAAATGGACCAATATTTAGAATGCAACATGATCAATGCTGCTTGTCTTCTCTGAAATATGTTTATGAGAGCAGCACCAGTGTCCCCCTATGACCTGCATGGTCATTGCTCATAATGTTGGATGGCAGACAAAAGGAATGTTCTTGGCATTGTCTTCAGAATCTGATTAATAGTAGGCATAGGTCGACACAGTTTCTTCTTCTTCTTCTTCTTCTTCTTGTTCATTGCTGGATCGCAACCAATGTATCTATGTGGACTTGGATATGGAACGGCATAATTAATGTGAAAGGTAAATTGTACAAAACTGTAAACAGCTTGTGATGGGTTTCCTTAAGTCTGGCCATCGTCCATCCTAAGTGATTCATGCTTATGTTGTTACATTTTGTCATTAATGCATAACCAGTTCATAGGAGATTATAACATATATATTCAGGCCCATAAATATGGAAACATGGTGTACCTACCCATAGGCGAGAACTTTGATCTCTTTGCAAACTTAATTAACTTTTGATATATAATTAATTTCATATTTTAACACCAAAAAGGTCATATTCGTAAAACCCCCAAATCAAGTTCTCAACACTTCCTACATTACATGCCAGGTTTATTTAAAAAGGGATATGCCTTTTTTAGATTACAATATTTCAAAGTGTAAATATAGTGTAAATGGAATGGAATGTTCAAGCTGTCTATAGAGCTTTTTCTTCATATATCAACAAATATATATTCATCTGACCAGTTTATTAGGAACACACATACTTCTGCTTCAATAAACTAATCATGTCAAAGCAGCTCAGTGCATGAAACCGTACAGAAACAGGTCTTTCGTTAATGTTCACATCAATCACCAGAATAGAGAAAATGATTTTGCTGACTCACTCTAAAACAATGTAATCAAAGCTGACCTTTATGACATAATTAAACATTTCACTGTACTGTAAATGAAATGTGTATTTACTGCCTTTTATCCCTTCTCATATATTATATAGGCCTGGAGACAAACAAGGTGATTTTTGTTGTCCTGTAATTTGTTTAGGTTGAAGTCACTCTAGTCCAACAGTCAGCTGGAAAGTGCAAACCCACTGATGAAACAACAATGGCTACATTTACAATCAAGCCACATTGTTTAATTCCTATTTTTGATCAAGTGGAGTAAAGTACATGAAATATGAATTTAAGTACATAGACAAAGTAAATTTACTTAGTTAACTTTCACAGTTGATAATGCATGAGTATACAGTCTGGGCTTGAAGGAAATTAGCCTTCATTTTTCCTACTATTATATGTATTTTTTTTTCACCATTAGCAATGCTGTTTACAAAAATCCAAAATAATTTGTCTAATAATCCAGAAAAAAAATTAAACCTTACAGTATATCAGTGTCTTCAAAAAGTGTTGTAGATACTGGCATCAACAGTCTATTTTGCCAAATATGAAATATAAAATATAAAGGAATTACTGTAGCAACAAAATGCCCCAAAATTCCACATGTCACCTTTTAGAGTAATTAATTGTCATATGAAATTTCATCCTGCTGTGTAGCTTTGTTGTGGAGTGTTCAATAACTGAACAGATGTTTTGCCTTAGGACTTGTTTACAGCCTGCCAGAACTCCCAGTTTAATGTGGCCAAGTATTATTATTATTATTATTATTATTATTATTATTATTATTATTATTATTATTATTATTATTATTAATGCTGCTTTGTAGTTATAATAATAATAATTATTATTATTATTATTATAACTACAAAGCAGCATTCAAATACATTTGATAGGTAGTTTTAATAAAAGTGCATATATTAATTTGAGTAGTCATTTGTGTGCAGTGCTTAAATTCAGAGAAAATCTAACAAACATGAAATTACCCTATTTTGCCCTCTGAACAAATAGGTTAATTTTTAATGACGGTTTGGTCTAGTGCCACTAGAATATTTATAAGAGAAATAACTGCTACTACTAGAGTTTAGTTTCTCTCTTCTTCCTACAATCTGGCACTTTGTTCTGATTCAATTTGAACTGCAGCATCTGCCAATTGAGTAAATGCAGTAATCTAAGATGAAGTCATGAGCACAGAATGAAATGGTTCAGCAGAATAGCATCCAAAACCCTGTTTCTTCACAAATGAATCTCTCTACTGGCATCTTCTGGATTAGTATACAGAGCTACTGTGGGTTATAACTGACAAATGTGACACCAAAGGAAATGCATGTGTTTGTGGCTATGATGTGATTGTGATACGTGCCAGAAGAGACGCTCAGGAGACAAGCTGTTTGGCTCTAATGCAATCTTTTTGGCATTAGAAAGTTGAGCTCAAGCTTCAGCTGCTGCATCAGCCACGACTTGAGGCTTAGTCGTTTAGTTTCTAAGAAAATGTAGAACGGTTGTATGTCTTAGTTTTGCACTTGAGTCTATTTTGCACTTTGGGTGTACTTTTATATAATAAAAGTATGTCATTTTTCTATGAGTGTTGTATGTACAAATCGCACTGTATTACGTAACAAAGAGCAGCAGTGAGCCTCTTCATGTCACAGGACTGAGCTTAAATAAGAGAAAAAGTTCAAATATTGCTTCCTCTACCCACACTCCATCAATTTTATTCCAAACCCTATGTGTTGAAAGATTTTTAAAAGTAATTCCATGTTCATTTCTTATGCCTAATCTCTGTTCTCTTACTAGTCTTTCCAACTAGATTCTCCAATTACTGTAGGCTTAGTTGGGCATCAGTTTTCCAATGACAATTTGCAAATTAACCAAATTGTCAAAATGAAGAAAAAAAAGTCTAAAAGTATTCTATTTTATTGGTATTATAGGTAGATAATAGGGAGATCCAGTACATCAATGATCTTTTACAACTTTATTCTGTATATGCCTATAAAAAGGATGTTGTGAACATATTTAGATAAGAATTCTGAAAGGGACAGTGACTTTAGGGGACTACTTTTTATTTATTTCTCTATACTTAGACCTGAAATGAAAAGTCTTGTAGAGACAGGAGCCAGTAGATTACTTACACATTTTTGTCTTCAGCCTTTCTCATCCACTGAAAAGGGATACGACTGTTAAATGGTCTTTCTTGGTCAAACCAGAGAGGGGGAAGGCTACGGGCAGATGTGGCAGCAGGGCATGGTTGAGCAGCAGCTGCAGGGGGAAAGGATGTGGTTTGAACCAGCTGTGACACCCTACAGCTTGTGTGTTTCTTTGTGCTTTTGGAGACTGCTGTGAACCAGAGAAACAGAGAGTAGAATAGCTGGTGAAGTGTGCAACAAGACCAACCATACATGGAGTATGATCTTAACATGAATTTGGCTGGAAACAAGGAGGTAGTCATGGCCCCTATTGAGTTTATTAATATTTGATTGTTTTTCTATTGTGTTTTTGAAAGTATACGGAAATGTTACTGAGAAAAAAAGTAAGCTCAGAATTTGGCTGAAATTTAACTCGTCTCCTAAATCTTTCCTTGGTCCCAAAACTATGACCTAGGCATATTAGATAGGCACACCATGATATCCTCAGCAACTATGCATACAGTATAAATGGATGAAGGTTACAGTAAATTGACATTATAACACCACTTCACATTATCTGTGGAAACTTACAGTAGCTTGGTGCCTTTCCTCAGTTCCATGTCAATGTGGACCCAAAAGCTATATACAGTACTACATCCAGTACCTCATCCCACTGTTCCTCACCCCATCACTCCCTCACCAGGGGTCTTAACGCCATGCCTTTGACCAAGTGAGGATAATTTGTAGTCAAACATTGCAGACAGAAATTGCACTTAACTACCCATTTGTTCCATGATTAAGAATATTTTATCTACTGACGGAGTAGGTGGTTCGTACAGTACAACAGTCTTGCTGTGTGGCATGGCACCAACTTCTACTGGAGGTCATCAAGTGATTTTCTGCATAGAAAGCATTATTACTGTACATGCTCTCCAAATGAGTCGGATAATGCTCATGTACAGTATGTGTGCAGAGACCACTTTGTTAAATGTAATATAACTTACAGTACAGTATGTGGCTATGTATAAATAGCTACCTGTTAATTTACTTTGTAAATCGTATTTTTATTGTTACTTCTTTGCTTTGTTGGAGTGTGTACCCCTCTAACCATAATGGGAAACTGTATTTTGTGCAGCCATCCGTGTGACCATGATGCTAGATTTAAAGCAACAGCTCCACCACTAACACTTCATCATTATCATCTGTTGACTAGGAAACGTCCAGGATTTCCTCTGAAGCTGGTATGCTGCGGTGGGTGCCAGTGGATCTTGGACCCATGATTTTCTTCCATTCCACAGGATATCTTTGATGTTTTTGATCCATGTTTTCTCTTTGGGAGAATCCAGTTTTCTGGATTCTCCATTACCTAGGTCATTGCCATTGCCAACCATGGTTGGTTGATTGTTGCATGGTTGCCATATAGAGATGAAGGTAAATGCCTAGAACCTGATGCAAGTATCTCATTTGGAATCTCTTAAGCTTGTTTAAATCTTGCCTTAACATGACCCAAGTTCATGAACTATTGAGGAGCACTGGTAAGATTACGGTCTGGAAGAGATGAAATTTAATCTAGCCTTCTTCCAGAGGCACCATTTAAGAGAGACAAATGGCAACTCTGCTTGCCCAATCTTGCTTTAAATTTCAGTACAAAAACGACAGTAGCTCTTTCTCTTTCTCTGTCTTTCACCACTATCACTTAAATCGGGGTTAAGTGTTATATAAATGACAGGCAAACAGAAACAAACCTTCAGCTTGATTGACAGTTGAGCTGATCAATCACAGCAGAGTATGGAATGGAAATAATAAGCAACACATCACCCTGAATTTGATATAGTGCTCCTGAGTACATCTTAGTTATTTATATCTATATAAATAGCAGGCATGGCTCGGCAAATACAAATTGGTCACCTTCTGCTTATAACGTTCTCTGAAAATGTCATCTAAGACTTTCTCCCACCTCATTTATTCTTTTTTTTTTTACTTCCTAAATCTAAAGGAATGTTGTGTATTATAATAGTCATGTGATTCCAAACAACTTATTGTTGAAACCCATAAGGAAATGCAGCTATTCAGAATCCCATGGCTGGATAAAACACTACATTGACAATTTAATATTCAATTGCGGCTATTTTCACATGGCGGTGGTGTGCAGGATGTTACACATGTCAGCTGGTAAAACCCCCAAAAGTGCCATCGCACCCAGAGTTTTTTCCGAAAAGAACAAAAAAAAAAATTGTGCTAGGTCATTAGAATGGGCTGTCTGAGAGCATCGCTTTTTGCAAGTTTTAGCAAACTACACAACACCAAACTGGAAGCAGCGGCTCTTCACAACATTTTAGCACCCAGCATTGTGAAGGCACTTTTAAACGCCATCATTTTAAAATTATTCCATAAAGGAGCCTGACAGTCCAAGGCATTTCTTTCATACCATGCACTTTTTGACAACTGTATGAAATTTTAGGAATTAAATCAATTTGCATCTCCGTCTAATATTTTGAAACATTAAACCTTAAAAAAATATTATTTAGTTAACCCTTGCAATTGGGATATGTAGCTTAAACCCCTGTTATTTGCAGTAGAAGAGATCTGAGGAGTCGCCATAAGGTTCCTCTATCTGACGTCCTGTACATGCGTAAGCGCCATGACATCATGAACATCCTTTGTGAAAATTGAGCGGAGGTTACTCCACCTATTCAAAATGACCTGAGAGCAAAACTCCACACCTTAAGTCTATTAATGCAAGAATTTGTGTCCGGCCTAAGAATGGCAATCCTGATTGAATAACAGGGGTGTTTGGCAATGGGAACTTGCACGATTCCTATTACTTCCCACATCAAATTCTAAACTGCTCACGAAGTGGCAAGGAGCTTTGAGCTCACACAGAAGGATTGGAAGTCACAATTACTGCAGGTCTTGTGAATAGATAGAGGTTAGGTACTGCAAATGTACTGTACATTACCACCTCATTGTCCCAGAGGTGGTTCCTCTGGGTCTGAGCATGGGGATCCCAGAAAGAGAGTAGGTAGGACTGGAGGTGCTTTTAAAAAATCTCTGCTCATTCCACACTGATCTCATGCGAAGACATTTCTTACTCTGCCAGACAGCACAGGGGAATTTTCAGATGTGTTTTTTTTTTCCTCTGCAAAGTAGCAAAGCATCATGAAGTATACACAGAGACTCCCTAAAGTGTAGTGCTACAGAGCTGCCCCTACTGTTTACCCAGGGAGAAACAAAAAAACCTCAAGGGAAGTGACAGAGGAATAATTAAGGGGTCCTGCAGTAATTGGTGCAATTCTGTGGTTTTGGTGCCCAAGGTTGATGTGTCGGTCTTGTTTCCAATCTGATCTAAAGACAATGAGTTTTTTTGTTTGTTTGTTTGTTTGTTTGTTTGTTTTTGTTTTTAGTTGTCACCCTTTCATTTGGTTTATTCGACTGTCTTATTTAATCAAATTGAAGCATTTTCCACTGTCTTAATAACAATCCTTACGGCCAAACAGCTGTTTTATCTCAATCCTGTATATTTTCCGGATTTTTCAGTCAGATTGTGCTTATAGAAATAATTAAACCTACGTCTACTGTCAATTTTCACCAAGCAAATTTATTTATTTATTTATTTATTTATTTATTTATTGCTTACATGGTTTAATATTATCCTTATCCTATACAGGTTTTAATAATGTGTTAGGTGGCTCTTAACCCAATTCCAGTCATTTTTAATCACATTAATTCAGCCCAGTAATTTGCCTTTTCTAAAGATGTGACTTTATTGTACACTTTTGGTCAAGTCAGTGCAAACGAAACATTATTAGTTGTTATGAATTGTATTGAGTCTCTGCTGGTTTGATTTCCAGCATCACATACACTCTCCTTTTCAGAACAAGCTTTACCCTGCATGAAGCAGTGGTGCATGCCTTGCAGAATGGCTTCATTATTCAGTAAAACACCCCTAATTTCTGTATTTCGTGGTGAAAGCATTTCCCAAAGAAAAACAAGCTATTTTAAACCTGGGCCACTCCTCAGGCATGATTTAGGTTCAAACAGCTACATTCCTATGAGGCTAGATTATAGTTATCCCGTATCACAGATTGGGAAACCTAGCATTAAAAAGGAAATTATATAGGGATTTTGCATTTCCATTGGGAATCACTCGTCTGGAGGGAAGCCAAGCACAGCTGGACTTTCTCAGCAAATGGGGTGCCAAGTTGGGTGGTAGATTAGGTAAATTCAGTAAAAGTGTCATGTTCATTAAAATTGTGTGCACTGAGGGAATATGAGGATGTTCATTATCTTGAATGGGCATTGCAATGAAATGTCAAGAAGAACAAAAATTAGCTTTTAGTCTATCTTTAACAACTTCATTTGGTTTGTTTAAGACAAAGTAAAGCAGTGCCCTAGAGTGCAATACACCGCAGTGCCTTGACTGTGATTATTGTCCGTTCTTCAAGGCAAAACGGTTCATTTACAACAATCCTAAAGTCATGCCACACATTCTTAAATTGATGTCTTGGCTTTCTCTGGCCCTACCCTGTGGAATGTATGGCTTAAAGGGATCCTAT
>JAAGKR010008875.1:12394-26448 GCA_011419295.1 Clarias macrocephalus | reverse complement strand
AAGAGTAATTAATTTATTCATTTATTTTGCTGTCAATCCTCCTTGATTTTAACTAATTTATACATACACCGCATAAGTTTCCTGAGCTAGATTATGGGGGAAATTATGAGGATATATATCAGGATATGAAATTGGAGGACATGAAAGCAATTATTGATTTTATAATTGTGATTTCAATTTTGATGAGGTCAGATGAGGGAGTGACAGGGAAGCATTTCCTGTCCTCAATATGCTTCTATGGTAAAACAATGCACACAAAGGGTTGACCCTAACATCACTACAGAAATTACAGTGGTAACAAGCCACCACTTAAATAATATGTGGTATTGAGGTGGTCTCTGATGTAGGGCAGATAGGGTTCTGATGTAATGATTAGCAACAGATGGGTTACAGGCGGTGTTTATAGCAGGTTATCTCCAACTTTTCTCACTTCCTTTAACATCCTCTTTCTTTTACCTGCATGTGGTAATCTGTGGATTTTCCATCACTCATGACCATCACCAGCATTTTTCTGCCACCTGGTGGACATACACAATGGCCTTGATAAAAGTTTTCATGAAGGAAGGCGTAAAACCAACATATACAGAAGACTTCAGGCTGAAACTGAGGCATGAAGCAGGCAGTCCAATCATATCTCCGGTTTACTGAAAAGACTTTCCACCCTGATCGTATCCAAGCATTACTGAAACACTGCGATAAAAGCATTAGTGTAGCCTGGGATTGTATGAAGAAATAAAGCTGGTCTTTTCTCACGTAACCGTTTTTCTGTTATTCCGCACAAGCAAAAGTCCCGGTTTGACCTGAACACCCCTTTTTTTTGTCATGTCAGCAAACACATCGGACATGGAGTCAATAGGGATTATACTGCGGCGGGAAACCTGTCAGGTCATTCTGTTGAAATGAGTCATTTAAAGTGCGGTTTGACCTAAAGGTAGACTGAAACAGGGGCAAAAGCAGTAGATGGGAACGAGCGTAATGGCAGGAACAAGACCTGAAACTTCCTCCAAATATGCATATCATCACACCATCTCTCTTAGGTGAAAGGAACTTGAGCGCCCCAAACCAGAAATAGCTGCTGAGTATCAACCACTAGCCTCCAGACACATACTCAGCTGTACAGTATTTGCAAACTAGGCCCCTACACAATTTTGCCTACGCACAACACACCAAAAGGTGCAACTGATGTGACGGATAGAAATTTTTTTTTTTTAAATAAAGCGAAATTCTGAACAAAAATAAACTAGAGTTTTTTTTTAGCAAAGACGCAAAACAATAACTGTTTACGATAGGGAAACTAAGTACAATTGCGGCGGATGGTTCTTACCTACCAGCTAAGCAATTAAGGTGGAGTACAAGTTTCCATGATAATAGCGGCATTTCCCTCTACCTATACTCACACCCACCTTGAAAACTGACATATGCCTATATAGCAACTAATCTTATCATTATTTAAACTAATTGTAGTAGAGCTAGAGGTTCAATCGACATCTTGAGGTTGCAGTAATAAGAGAATACCTATTGTCTTTTGGTTTGCTTTGCAGTAATGTTTAACCGTTTTTATTTAAAGGTCACAGAATTAAACAAACAAACAAACAAACAAACAATAAAAGCAATAAATGAAGTCCATATTTTTTTAAAAAGAAAGCCCCATTTGGGTAAATTCCACAGAGCATAAACTCGGTTGAGGAAATGGAATTCGTTGTTGTACATAACTTAGATGGTGTAAAGACAAGCCCGAAAGTGTTGTTTCAATAAAAAGTGAGTCAGAAACCGTAAGAACCTGAGTATGCATTTTTGCTTTATCTATACATATCATACAAAAGAAAGATGCCAATTATTTAATGAGAGGTCAGGTTTTTGTATACTGATGTAAATGCCTATTGCTATTAATGATAGAAATCCATGAAACATTATGCACCATTACAAAGGAATATGATGGCAAAGTACATTTGATTTCCCAAAATCCATACACAAAAGACAGAGAGTAAGTAAAACATGGAAACAGGTTTGAGAAAAACAACAACAACAACAAAACATTGCATCATGTAGCATTTTACAATGGTCATTATAGCATTTGTCGACGCTAGAGAATTTTCTTTATTTCTGCATATATGTATGTGACCCAAAACATCAGCTGATTTTCACGAGTCCTTAAAGTAGACAAAGAGGACTAAATTAAACAAACAAGCCCCAAACTATTTTACTATTTTCATTTATATATTGAAGAAAATGTTCGAATAATGCATCGGTGATCTTTGGTTAAACAATGCGTGTGGTTAGGGTTGTTGTCTTGCTCCATGACTCACCTTCTCTTGATTCAGTTCATAGATAAATTTCCAGATATTTTTCTTCAGAATTCACTGGTATAATTCATCTAAATGATGAGAAGTCATCCCGGCCCAGATGCAGCAAAATAGGCCTAAAGCATAATACTACCAACACCATGTTTCATGTCCTTCTCTGGCCTGTAGATGGGCAGCATTTTTGATGATGTACTCATGAACACTCACATTACCCAATGAGATGGGCCTTTATGTGCTTAGCAAACGATTAAAAGCGATTATAAACGATCTTGGAATGATCTTTCTTGTCCCCGTCCTGTGTGTGTGGGCGGAGGGGGGGGGGGGGGTAACAATGGTCTTAAACTTAAGTTAAAACCTTTATTTGTGAAATTCTTTCTTTGCATATCCAAGTGTAACTGGTGTCAGAGTGCAGGGTGCAGCCATGATACGGCACCGCTGGAACAGATAGAGTTAAGGGCTTTGTTCAAGGGCCCAACAATGGCAACCTGGTGGAGCTGGGTCTCAAACCACCGACCTTCCCATCAGTAACGCTGTGAGCTACCACTGACCCTGACCATTTGTACAGTTTGTCAGACTGTCAATTTGTTGAGTCTTTAGAGATGGCTTTTTCAAGTCTCAAAAACTCTTTCTCTGAGGTCCTTAGAAACATGTTTTGCTCAAGTCATGTGTTCCCTGTTTAAGTTGTTGCTAAAGAATTGATGAAATATTAGCAGGAGGGCTTTAAATGTAAAACTGTGACCCCTGTGTTGTATGTGGGCTCCTGTTCAATTCATAAATCACTATGCTGAGATTTAAACCAACTTATCATGGCTTCAGTTATGGATAGGTGCCGCATACAGGTTTATGCATATGAGGTGAATTTTACAAAGTAATCTTATCCAAAAGGTTGCCTAAATGTAATACTTCTTATTTATATCAAAACATTTTGATACAACGTTGTAGTAAGCACTTCCTCTCTGTCTAAAATAAATAACTGACACCTACACAGGGGACTTTAAAGAGGGGATGCTCACAAAAGCTAAAGGGCCATTCCAACCGAAGTGTTAAAAAAAAAGGGTGGTCATGAGTAATTTAACTGGTAAAACACCTCTATCTATCTGTCTATTAATGTATATCTATCTATCTATCTATCTATCTATCTATCTATCTATCTATCTATCTATCTATCTATCTATCTGTTTACATCAAGGAATGATGTCTGTCCAAGAAATTAACTCATTACTGAATTTCTTACACCTATCAAGCTTTATTAAGTACAGACAGTCTTTTATATACTGTATCGTATAAAACAGCTTAAGAAAGAGGAATTCAATGCAAATGCTGTGGTGCTGTTCATTCACTGCAAATGTTGTCTCTCTCTACACCCTCATGGGTTTAACCTGATAAGTGAGTGGGAGTAGATTACCCTGTAACCACACGGTGTTCTGACAGTTGTGCAGAAAACCATCATTGACATCCTCCATGTGTGGAAGAAAAAGGTGCACAAGCAGCAGGGATGACCGCAGCCTGGAGAGGATTGTCAGGAAAAGGCCACTCAAAAGTGTTGGGGACTTTCACAAGGAGTGGACTGAGGCTGGAGTCAGTGCATCAGGAGCCACTACACACAGATGGATCCTGGACATGGGCTTCAAATGTCCTATTCCTCTTGTCAAGCTGCTCCCGAACAACAAACAATGTCAGAAGCGTCTTACCTGGGCTAAAGAAAAAAAAGAACTGGTCTGTTGCTCAGTGGTCCAAAATCCTCTTTTCTGACGTGAGCAACTTTTGCATCTCATTTGGAAACCAAGGACCCAGAGTCTGGAGGAAGAATGGAGAGGAACTAACTGCAAGATGCTTGAAGTTTCCACAGTCTGTGTTGATTTGTGGAGCCATGTCATCTGCTGGTGTTGGTCCATTATGCTTCATTAAGTCCAGGGTCAACGCAGCCATTTACCAGGAGATATTGGAGCACTTCATGCTTCCTTCCGCAGACGAGCTTTATGGGGAGGCTGACTTCATTTTCCAGCAGGACTTGGCACCTGCCCACACTGCCAAAAGCACCAAGACCTGGTTCAGATTACTGCGCTTGATTGGCCAGCAAACTCACCTGATCTGAACCCCATAGAGAATCTATGGGGCATTGCCAAGAGAAAGATGAGAGACACGAGACCGAACTGAAGGCCGAACTGAGCTGAAGGCCGCTATCGAAGCATCCTGGTCTTCCATAACACCTCAGCAGTGCCAGAGGCTGATAGCTTCCATGCCACGCCGCATTGAGGCAGTAATTGCTGCAAAAGGGGCCCAAACCAAGTACTGAGTACATATGCATATGTCTGACATTGATCTATGTACAATCCTTGTTTTATTGATTGCATGTTTTATTCAAATTTGAGGTTTTCATGAGCTGTACGCCATAATCATATCAATTATGACAAATCACGGCTTGAACGGCTATTTTGCTTTGCATGTAATGAGTCTATCGCACATATTAGTTTCACCTTTTAAGTTGCATTACTGAAATAAATGAACTTTTGCATGATATTCTAATTTTTCGAGTTTCACCTGAATGTAGCAGCAGCAGCAGCACCCATGATTATGGGTATGGTCAGGAACCAACACTGATCAAAGATTGGAGAATGAAAAGGTGTATAAAGTTGGAGTGTCTCTTACCTTGACTGAGCAACATACAGTATTTAACCTAATAATCAGTTTATGATGAAATTCTATGATTATAATGAGACGGTGTGGTTAATTAACCAAAAGGGCAGTTTATTACCACTTCTCAGGTTAAGTTTTTGGTATGAAGTTTATTTAGCATTTATGGAAGGAGTCTCCACTGTCAGAGATTTGTAACAATCAGAGTTATGGAAATGTTCCAGGATGTTGTGCTTTGTAGTTTCTCATAACACAAAATGGTATTAGAGGAACAAAACTATTTGGGATATGATACAGAGTTGATGATAGTTTCTTACTTTATTTACTATTTACACTTGAAATGGCTGTTAGGAATAATTATTACACAATTACTAAATACAGATTGTTGCTTATGATTTCAATGGAACAAAAATGGACTGGGACAAATAGATGATGGTTTGACTCTGAGGGTTCAGACTTAACCCTGAATGATGCTTTGACCGCATCGCATTGTACTTATTATACATAGCTATACTGTATTTATGCACACACCCTGGTAACACCTTACAGCAGCTTGAACTGACCTAAATGATGGACATTATGACTCTGTGTCTAAGTTTGAATTATGTCTTCAACTAATATCTACCTGAATGAGCTGGCTGTGGTGAATTCAATTCAATTCAATTCAATTCAATTCAATTCAATTTTATTTAATAGTCCTTTTAATGGTCATTGTCTCAAAGCAGCTTCACAAAATGAATAGAAAATTTATGGAAGTGTGTATGAGTGAGAAAAAACATGTGTTTAGATAATAATGAGATTGTGAGATTGTCCCTGATGAGCAAGCCGAGGGCGATGGTGGTGGCAAGGAAAAACTCCCTGAGATGACAATAGGAAGAAACCTTGAGAGGAACCAGACTCAACAGGGAACGCATCCTCATTTGGGTCATAACAGATAACAGGAATTATATAACGACACCATGAGTGTTGGGCTGTTGGAAGTTCAGTATAACAGAAGTTGTCTAAGTTATCATAGAGTCCAGTTCACTACAGGGATGAGTCAGCAGGTGCAGAGGACAGAGGGGGGTCTGGATCACTGGGAGCTCTGGAGCAGCATGTTTAGATCCAAACCATTGTGAAGCAGAATCCAGCTGGAGGTGGTTCTTCTCTGGATGCCTCAAGATCCTTCCAGGATCTGTCTACTGGAGCAGGCACAATCTCCAGATGCCTCGGGGTGGGTAGAGAAAGGAAGAACAGGTGGAAAAGAATTAGCGTAGATGCCGCTCAGGATATTAGCAGCACTAGATAGGAGTGCGCATTTACATGCACTGGAGTACGAGGTTATGGAATGAATTATGCGTACGCCAGATTAAAGAGATGTGTCTTGAGTCTACTTTTAAACTAAGACAAATGTCTTTCTAAAAATAGTGAATTAGCTAGAAGTCATAAACTGGAAATACGGTATTGACAAGAAAACTCCGTTGTAATGTTGTTTCGTTAAAAAAACCCAAACGCACATGGTACAGGAAATAGTAAAAAAAAAAGGTTATTGACGCTAAATCTGGGAAATACATTGAAAGTGGTGCGAAAAAGTCACCGATTAACACATACGTATTGGAGACACATGACTGAGACCTTATGCTATGTTGTGCACTCTGGCATCCTTGTACTGTAGCTGACATCATAGTCTATTTCTGATGTGTGATCTTTAGCACACACCCCAGCAATTTCCTCCTTCCTATGTAAAACTACGCCACTTAATGCACTGTTACTGCAGTGCAGGCCTCCAGATTATAGATGGTGGTCCTGCTGCAGAGACACTCTGCTTTATTCACAGCAAGAAAACCTCATTTACTTCGGTACTTTACAGAATAATCTTAAGCGGATACTCTAGACTTGCATTTAAGAACTTTTGTTGTGAATAACAGAGTATGATGCTTTATTTTAACACACCACAGTCAAGTTCATACACTTTGGAACAAAGATTCCTTTTTTGTGCCATTTGGCCTTTGTGCACTACCACACCAATTCGTAATGCAATTCTCAAGATGTGAGCAAAGTCAAGACTTTCAGCTTTAATTAAAAAATGTGGCATTAACCATTTAGGAATTATAGCCATTTTCATACACACACGCAACCATTTTGAGCTCATAAATAATGGAACAAACGACTGACAATCAGTTTCAAGGCTATTACTGCATCGTTAATCAAGGTGGTTCTGCATATGCCTTTGGTAACTCTCAACATAAGACCCAATGAGATGCCCATGCAAGTGAAGGTGACCTTCATTAGACTAATAAAATAAACCTTAACAACATAGTGGCCAGTTTGGAACATTCTTTGAAAGAAGGAATGAACGGGCAGTTCAGGAACAGCAAAACGCCTGGGATTGCACTGAAGACAACCAGACTTGATGATGGCAGAATTTTGATCGCGGTGAAAAAGAACCATTGCACAGCATCTAGTCAAGTTAAGAACACTGTTGAGCAGGTAGGCATGTAATTGTTAAAGTTTGCAATGAAGAAAATGAAGTAAATGCATCTGCCTTACAACAAGGTGAAAACCACTGGTAGCACTCAAGAACAGAAAGGCCAGATTAGACTTTGCCATAAAACTTTTAAGATCCTTTGGACTGACGAAACCAAAATTAACTTGTACCAGAATGATGTGCAGGAACAGCTCATGATCCAAAGCATACTGCAGATTCTGTCAAACACGGTGAAGGCAGTTATGGCATAATTATGCACAGCTGTCAGTTGTTTATTAATGACCTGACTTCAGCCAGTCATTAACTGACTGTGGGTAAAAGTAGCAGGCTATAGTTACTGATCACTTTCAGTCAAATTCTGCAAAACAGATAGGCCACAGTTTATTGCAGGATGGATAATGGCCCCAAAACATACTGTAGAAGCTTTAGAGTTTCTCATGGCAAAGTGCCAAAAAATTATTTTGTTCCAAAATATATGGACCTGCCTTTAAACACTGCAGTTAGACAAAAAAAAAATATATATATATATAATTTGATGTGAATGAATGAATGCATAATTGAATGAATAAAGGAATGAATGAATACATGAATGAACAAATTAATTAATTAATTAATTAGTCTTTTTAAAAATACTCAAGGGAAGCAAGAATGTTGTCTCACTGCAGGTTTTTTATTTTTTACTTTTTGATATTTGAATAAAAACTTTCCAGTATTTATTTACATAAGTTGGGTCTGCAAGCATGTATGCATAATATATGTTGTATAACTGAATAAAAGTTGCTTATTAAATGCATTTTGTGTGTGGTTACAGAAGGCACCATGGCTCAGAACATAACCGATGTTATCTGTAGTCCCACAAACCAGTGTTAGATAATCAGCACTAAATGATAAACAGTTAGCAAAGATCCCGGAAACCATTTATCATGTTCACAGGCCTAATCTTTTCTGTCGTGTACTGATTAGCCATTAAAAACACTGCCAGGTGAAGTGTATAACATTGCTTATCTCCATATATTGACATCTTTCAAGTAGTGGGAAATATATAATGAAGTCAGTTCTCATGGTTGGTGTGCTAGAAGCAGGGAAAATTGGCATGCATATGGACATGAGAGATTTTAACCAGGGCCACTACTGTATGTGATGGCTAAAAAGCCAGTTTAGAGCATCTCCAAAAAGGTAGGTCTTCTGGGGTGTTTTTGATATGCAGTGGTCAGTACCTATCAAGAGTAGTCCAAAGGAGGACAACCAGTGAACTGGTGCACATAGTGCACACAACTCAGTTATTATGCTACAAAGGTTAAGGTCAAGGTTGAGCGGCTTGATGCTCATATCTTATGCATTGAAATCAAACTGAACTACGACAGCAACGCCATTACTTTTTTTGTTTCTTATGAGAAGAGTAAAAGTTTCCAACTGATATGAAATCAACAAAGCTATTTTGTCAGGGCTGTGTCATACCTCTAGATATTCTATGATATACAGTATATTCTTATTTTAGTTCAAATCGGTGCACATATGTAAAGATCAAAGGTATTAAAACCAACGTCTGTTACCTTAAAGATACAAACATCAATGCATTATAGCATCAATGCACTGCTGGGAAATTGATACATTTAAAGTATTTTAGAAAGGTCAGAGTGGGTGGCTTTTATGGGTCAACTGGTATGGACTTCATCACATATGATGTCACCTCTGAAATAAAGTCTGTTGTTGTAAAAATAAACGTAAATGGAGGGAATTTGAACACATTACTGTAACTAACACCATGGATCAGATCTGTGATTAAATAACACCAAAATAGTCTGAAAACCTTCTGACTTCAAAGTAATTTCATGAGCAGTCATTTTCTGGTGAAACCTAGAAAGTATACAGGGCTATACATGAATACTGTAGTATTTACCCCCTTTCTGATTTTTAAATAAAAAAAATAATTAAAAAAAAAAAACACTGGATTCCAAATCCCCGCAAATTTGACCCATGACCAGAATTATGAAAGATTATTTCCACAAGATATAAACTCAATGTAAACTCCTTATACCATTATTGATCAGTAGGGTATATGTTATTGAGTAGAATGGGTACAGAATATGTCTACAGCAAACCTTTCAGGTATGCTAGTGAAAGTAATAATAATTTGTAAATGTATGCATATACTAATAAGTTGCTATTATACATGTTATTGTTATTTCCAAAGCATAAAAGCTGTGGCAATTAATGTGGTGAAGGAAACTGGCCCTTATCCCTTGTCCCCACTGGGAATAGTGTTCAATTCCCGTTTTTCCAATTCAGGATCAGATAGCCATATCACCCCTTATTTTTGCAGACACCCCAAGAAAGATTCAACTAGGTTTCTCAAGTTCAGTGGTACCTTTTGGTATCTGCCTCGAACTACCTAGTCCTCTGACTCCTAGCTCGAATCTGATTTGATTAGAAATTAGAATTGATCTGATTAGAAAACAAGACAAGAGCTCAGTAAAATCTGGTGCACATCAGTGTCGAACACCTTCAAAAAACTTCAAATTCCGTGAACAAAAATCACTATATAGACTATAATGGGCTTTGTACACAAGCGTGGACCGCTGATTCAGCCAGAACCTACGGCTGTCTTTCTCTCTACCCTCTAAATGTTATATGGTGAATAAGTAATGAAACACTGTATTTTACTTCTACTTGTCAAACTGTGATTTGCTAGAACTAGGAAAGGAAGCAGTCATTTGGCTTTGTCACAATTGCATGTTATGAACATCACCATTAGCCAGCTGTGTGTGTATTAATCCACTGAAGTAGCGATGTTCTCACAAAATGGTCTGTAATACATGAAGGTGAACTAAACATCTCCTGACTAAGTTTGTAACTTCTTTTGTTCATTATTAAATTTGTCCCTGTGTGTTAAGAGAGGGGTTGCTTAAATTGTTCAGAAAAAACATAAATGAAGTGTTTGGAACCATGTGTGTGTCAGTAATCGCAAATGTTGGCGCCTGTGTGTGTCTGTATATGTGTGTGTGAGCACTGATGAGACATCAGTCTTGTCATAATCTGTATCAATATGTCTCAGAATGTCTCAGGTAGGTCAAGGGGTGTGATTAGATACGACAGGATCAGTAGTGCACACGTACTGCTTGAAGAGTACAAACTCAACACAACCATTTCCATATTTACTGCTTGTTCTTGTGTCTTCTTGAGCATAATTGCAGGATTAATGTTCATACCTGCATTTTACCTGTTGTTTCTTTAAACTGAATACATTATATATTGGCCATTTATTCCCACTAAAGAATTTTTTTATTCTATCATGCTGTTTTTTTTTTTTACTGAATTGCAATTAAATAAGAAAACAAAATCCAACGTTTGAATAAGGAGTGTTCAAGTCAAACAGGGACTTTTGATTGTGCAGAATAACAGAACACATTTATGATGTTAAAACTAGCTTTATTTCCCTATATAATCCCCTGCTACATTAATGCACTTATCCCACACTCGTGCACTTATCCAAGTTTTCTCACAATGCCTGAACCATGGAACTCCAAGAACTCCTTCAACGGCCCAACATGTTGAAATGGCTTGAAGCGGTGTGTAGACTGTACAGCACAGGGATGTGACACTAATTCCCAGCCGAGTTCCTGTATTGTGCAAGTGGTGTTAGTGAATGTGTACAGTGCCCACAGGTAGACACGTCTCTTCTGCAAGTTGGCGACACGTTATCTGACAGTTTTTTTAAAGAATCAGATGTTCCACTCACTGTTCACATGAGCGACTGCAGGCTGTTCGGCCGATCATGGACGCGTGTTCTACTTTAAAATGTCTGCACCATTCACATGTTTTACTGCGGCTAAGTGTGTCATTACCGTACTGTGCTTAAAGTCGTCTGCAAATGTCAATCAGATTTTTGCCTTAACGGCAAGTCCCAGTTTAACTTAACCCCTCGTATTTCAGATCTTTTTTTATCATCTTCTCTCAGAACATATTGAAACTGCAAACGAGTGCTTTATTACTGATCAGTGCACTTGTTTGTTGTAGCAGTTACTATAAGCCTAGATTCGCCTTACGGCTGATTTTAAACAGTGTGAAATGAGCCGCTAATTAGAGTAGATCTTGTGCAAAAACATTTCAGATTTAAACATTTAAAGATTATTATTATCCACGCAGAAAAATCAAGTGCATGTGGCTGAATATAGAATATATGGTAAGATATTATTGTCATCATTGTGAAATTATGAAATTATGAAATTTAAAAAAATTGATTTTTTTGTGTGTGTCTGTGTGAACAACAAAAGGGATTATTGTTATTATTGTTGATGTTGTTTTTTTTGCCAAAACATGGAAGGTTAGCTCAGTGGTTAAGGCATTAAACTGTGGTTCGAAAGGTCTCAGGTTGAAATCCCACAACCAGCGAGTTGCCACTGTTGGGCTCTTGAGTAAGGCCCTTAACCCCCAACTGCTAAGATGTATAATGAGATAAAAATGTAAGTCGCTCTGGATAAAGTCACCTACCAAATGCCTAAAATGTAATGTGTCTCAGTTTGACAGTTGAGAGAACACACCACAATCGCAATTTAGGACTGAGAATACCTGTCCTATTTATAACAAATTAAAATCTTGACTTGTATCAACATGGAACTCACAAAGGCAGAAGATGAATGAACTCTGAAAGTTAACTCCAAGATCTTTCACCCAACTGTAATACATACTGACCAGCACACAAACTTTTTTTTATTTAGTTGGAAAAAAGAGAGGGCAGTCTTAGTGTTAGAAATGTTACAAGTTAACACATTTACTGTATTGTCACTTCTACTGCAAATTACACAATAATATAAAAGGTTGGAATTTTAATCTTAATCTGAACTTGTGCAGATTGTTGTCAGATAATTTCACTCCTGGAAACCAAAAAAAAGAAGCTTTTGGATAAATCCAGTTTGGGAAAAAAATTCTTATTGATAATAAAAAAAAATCATATTATTACGTCTGTATAGTTACATTTAATGATGTGGGATGCACATTATAACATCAATTTCCTTTCCAGTCTTCTTTTCCCCTCTCTTTCTTCATGTTAATAATAGATTAAACAAAATGTGGTAATAAAGCACAAAACAGTTAAACTTTAACTTTAATGAACCAAACGTGGAAATGGTTTGGAGTGAGGCCAGGGCTATACGGGGGATGTGGTAATAACTCTCAGATGAGCTCCTATAACGTTCGAGTGGAGTTGGTGAATGATTGTGTGTACAGTTGTGACTTTTTTTTGCCTGTCAATATTCAAGGATCAGGCCTTCCACTTGCTGAAAGTTGAAAGTTTATGGAAATGACTGCAGTGGGCTTTGAGCTAACACCCCCCACCCCCCCCCCCCCATCACTCACTCACTCACTCACTCACTCACTCACTCACTCACTCACTCACTCACTCACTATACTGCTTTATCCTGTGTGCGGTGTAGCTTACAGCCAATACTCAAATTGATTCTGCTGACTTCATGGCACCTGTATATACACTGACTGCAGGAACACTGAGCATTTCTTTAGAACAGATGTTTTTACATGCAGAGGTGATTTCCTGATATACAGTAATGTAATCTATTGTGTTAGACTACCGGCTTCACATGACCCCAAAGAAAAAGCTGAGTGTAAAGCCTGGTGCTATTCCCTCTTCTATTGTTAGTTTCAAAGACCCCTTAAGTGTGAAATAAGAAAGAAAATATAAAATTTCATATTTGAATAAAAAAACTTGGGAAAACCTATGGATATACAGTGTGGCTGTGTTAATGTCTCTATTACTGCTGGATATCTGAAGGCTCCTTTGGGATCAAGAAAGCATCTACAGTATCTATCTATCTATCTATCTATCTATCTATCTATCTATCTATCTATCTATCTATCTATCTATCTATCTATCTACAATATCTATCTATTAGATATAAAGATATACAGATATAGATTCATTAAAACCTTTACATATTACTCACCTTAAAAATGTTCCATGTGGGCAACTAGTGCAACCTGAGTGTTTTCCTAAGCATAATCAGGGTTTTTTTTTTCTCAGCCTCTAACTTCCTGTGTGGTGTATATAAAGACAAGTGCACCGAGAAAACTTTATCACTAGAAAGCATCTCTGAAAGGCGGAACCATGAAGAAGACATTCATTTTTCTCCTCACTCTGTCTGTCTGCCTAGCAAAGAGCACCACGACAATAAGTAATATCATCATAAAACACATTACACCTGGTCTGGAAGAACTGAACAAAACAAACTCCATCAACTTTGTAAGTAAACCAAACTAACATTTTAATTTGGCATAATGTTTTTGTTTAATGATATAAGATGATTTAAAATGTCTCTTGGTTGGGCATGTAGTGATGATCTTTGTTTAGTAGGTCTCTATTACAAGCAGAGCTGTTAATATATGATTTTTTTTTCCTTTTAAGCCTTCACCCATCAATAGCACCTTATGCACACAAAATTTGACAGTAAGCTATTCATATTGTTCATCTTATTCATTTAGTGCAGGGGTGTCCAAATCCAGTCCTGGAGGGCCAGTGACCAGCACAGTTTGTAATTCACCAACACCTAAACACACCCACTGAACCTAGTAATTAACAGATTAGTTAAATCAGCTGTGTTTGAGGAGAAGAAGCACCAAACTGTGTTGGACACTGGCCC
>JAAGKR010008875.1:0-12374 GCA_011419295.1 Clarias macrocephalus | reverse complement strand
AGCATTTCTTTAGAACAGATGTTTTTACATGCAGAGGTGATTTCCTGATATACAGTAATGTAATCTATTGTGTTAGACTACCGGCTTCACATGACCCCGAAGAAAAAGCTGAGTGTAAAGCCTGGTGCTATTCCCTCCTCTATTGTTAGTTTCAAAGCCCCGTTAAGTGTGAAATAAGAAAGAAAATATAAAATTTCATATTTGAATAAAGAATTAAGGAAAACCTATGGATATACAGTGTGGCTGTGTTAATGTCTCTATTACTGCTGGATATCTGTAGTTTTCCTAAGCATAATCAGTTTTTTTTTCTCAGCTTCTAACTTCCTGTGTGGTGTACATAAAGACAAGTGCATAGAGAAAACTTTATCACTAGACGGCATCCCTGAGAGGCGGAAACATGAAGAAGACATTCATTTTTCTCCTCACTCTGTCTGTCTGTCTAGCAAAGAGCACCACGACAATAAGTAATACCATCATAAAACATATTAAACCTGTTCTGGAAGAACTGAACATAACAAACTTCATCAACTTTGTAAGTAAACCAAACTAACGTTTTAATTTGCCATAAAGTTTCTGTTTAATGATACAAGATGATTTAAAGTGTCTCTTGATTGGGCATGTAGTGATAACCTTTGTTATCACAAAGGCCTTGTTGTAGGTCTCTATTACAAGCAGAGCTGTTAATATATGATTTTTTTTTCCTTTTTAGCCTTCACCCTTCAATAGCACCTTATGCACACAAAATTTGGCAGTAAGCAATTCATATTGTTCATCTTATTCATTTAGTGTTAAAGGACAACAAATCTGTTCTTTAGTAACAGTGTGAAGCAGGGAAACTAATCATTTCATTTTTGTTATTCCACACTAGTGTAATAACGCCAGTCAGTTCTTTGAAGAGCTGATTGAGGTTCTGGACAAAATCAAAGTGGATGAACTCAGTGAAAATGCTACACGTACCCTGAAAATCCTCAAGGACAAAGTAAAGGTGGTTATAAATTATTTCCAGAACGGACACATTATGAAGGTAAGTTAATGATTTAATGGGTTTTACAATAAAAATATAAAATCATCAGTTAATATCCTCACATTTTTTGTTATAACTTTTAAGTTATTTTTTGGATTTGGTTCCTGATATGTTTTTTTTTTTTCTTTTTAAAGGGACGAAAGCATTCATGCCAATGGTGTTGCCAAGGGCAACCCAGTTGGAATTCTTATAACAAAAGCCTACAGTACCTTAATCGTAAATGCCATGTTGTTTAAATGCAATGTTAACTTGATTTCAGGATTGGATTCAATAGATGCACAATTCTACATTAAAAAGTATTACATGATGTGAACTTCTATCCCCTCTTAAAAAAGTTAATAAAATCTTTATTCATACGCTCCTTTTTCTGTGGTGTGAATTTTGTGAAAACAAAGATTAAACTACAGAATCTGCTCCCTACTGGAGAAGAATCAATACAATGTACCTCACATGCTAACAAGTTACAACAATTCGATTATATCATATAAATGAACCTTTAAAAATGCACGTATTCATATATGTTGTAGGGACTGGCAGGCCCCCTCAAAGAGGGCCGCTGAAAGAGGAAGAGACAATTCAAGACATCAGCAAATAAGGAAAGAAACGGTTACTTTTTCCCAACTCAGATGGTGCAGATCTGCAAAAAACAAAAAATCAACTTCCTTGCACAAGAGAAAAGCATCTCATATCTCCACTTAAAATGTGGAGAGCAGCACAAGTGCCTTGAATAGGGAAGTTTCACAACCCTCTGGCAGTTGCTGACCCTCCAGAATGCATTTCCTCTGGGCCCCAGAACAGAGAACGTACAAAGCTTTAGGGACACGTACTATGTTAATCAGTTAAAGTATGCCATTAGGGCAGATATAAAATTATTTATGTGTGTACATGTAGAATGTATGATGTCTTTGTGTTGTGTTCAACATGTCTACTATAAACTTAAGGAGTGTAATCAACCTGTACAGCCCTTGCTATAGATAAAGGTATGAATGGGTATTCAAGACATGGGATGTTTGGTATCAAATGAAAGCTCTGTATATTCAATAAACGTTGATGTGCATGAAATCTTATGTCATATGAACCAGACTCATGTTAATACACTTTACCTAAATTACTAAAACGCCACTGAGATGGCCTGTCACGTGACAAAGCAAACCACAGGTTAAATGTATGCACGAAAAAGAGGAACCATGCGGGGCGTGACTACGCCGTGATTCCCTTCGCTGAAGGCGAACCAACGAAAACAACCAGCTAGAAATCTTGTGTGTGCTGAGAATCAAGAAATAGTCTAATTGTCTCTGCATTACACATGCCCTCAGAACAATGGCCAATTCAGACATTTCCCATCTCAAGGATTCCAATTTCTCACATAATTTTATTTCTCATATACAATGTAGAGTGTAGTGGTAATGATGTGGTGAAATGCTTGGAGCTTGACAAAGCGGCCGTGCAAATAAACATAAAAATAGAAAATAAAGAATAGCTATATATTCATTATCTATACCACATACACAGTGTAGGGTTGAGGGGAGCCTGAATCCACAAGGCAGGGTTCACCCAGGCTGCGGTGCAAAACTTACGCTTGATCTCATTATACAGTATATCTAAGCAGTTGCTTAGATAAAGGCCTTGCTCATAGGCCCCACAGTGACAACTTGTTGGTGCTGGAGTTCGGACTTTCTGTGCGTCTCACAGCAGTAGTCCAGAACCTTAACCACTGAACTACCTCTGCCCCTGGGAGCGGGGTTGGCTAGGAGATGAACTAGCTCACATGGACGATGCATGAGTTATGAGATTTAGCAGATGTCCCTATCCAGAGTGACTTACATTTTTATCTCATTACACATCTGAGCACAAATTTATACACCCAGTAATATATTACGCCCTATTTGTAAACGTCAATCAGCCTAAGCATGGCTTTAAACTGTGGAAGGATACCAGAGTACCCAGGCTAAACCCATCAAGCACAGGGAGAACATGCACACAGAAAAGCGAAAATATGTGAAAAATATAATAAAAATATATAATAATAAAAAAATCTAATAAAGGTTTGAAATAAAACTGATAGTAAAAAGCAGCTACCAAATTCCCACTGATTTCTGTACAATGCTGTGATCTTGCACTGAATGATGATAGAAATATTGATTGTAGAGGTGTTCTCTTCACTGAAGCTGCCCGTACAGGATAGGTCTCATGAGCTGTGACCACTGCCTTTCACTCTGCCATGGAGGACATTGACTGTCAAATTAAACCTGACTGATAGGAAGTGACAAGTGGAGCTTGGCTGGAAGCGTGCTGCAGTGATTTGAGGTTTCACCTCACTACACATCAGCATTTACACATGCCTATTCATCTTGTGCTACATGTAGTAGCAATGTTCCTTGGGGAAGATTCATGAAAATGAGATAAAAACTAATAAGTGCATGACCCAATGATGGGATTTTTGACTATTACTCATTTTTCTTATCGCAGCATAGAGGCAGGCCACCAGAGATACCCTTCATATGAAGTCTCCATCATTATACTGTGGCTGTGGAGAATTCTTTCCCAACAATTTTGTAAGTAAATAACAAAAAAAAAAAAAAAAAGATTTGACATGGTTCTGTTGTGTAAGCAATAAAACATGACACAGTGTGCCGTTACAGGGAGGTGGTGTGCTGTGGCAAACTTGTCAAACACACCTTAAATAACAGCGTTTTTATTTTTCTTGTACTACAAAAACAGCCCTTGGTGTTTTACATGACGATTTGAAAAATATTTTGATACTATTCATTTATATATAGTTATATTTATTGTTGTGGAACACTGAAAATGGCCCTTTAACAAAAAATAATAAAATAAAAAATACAGTACTTAATGTTGTATTTTAGCTTATAAAATATAGTACTTCTTTCACTAAACTTACTCTAAGATCTTTCTTGAGGTTAAAAAGACATCTTTATATCTTCTTGACAAACCACACGCTATCTCTTGAAGACTTTGCGGAAAACTAATGTAGATTTTTGTACAAAATGCTGACATGCATGTGAGTGTAGCTGATCTGAGATCAACCACACAGATAGCATCTGCTTGGTGGTGGTTGCTTTTCCATCTCTGTATGTATAAGAGTTATGATATGATAATAGACATAAACACCTATGAGGCCTCATTAGCAGCATTGATGAGATTGAGAGTGGAGAGAAGTGACCGTCTTGCCTATGTGGTGTACCGAAAATAGCCTGGAGCTCAAAAAGCAAGCAGGCAAGCAAGCAAACAAACAAACACTGAAGATCGTGATTGATTTTGTTTCAGAAACTGCCTCTTTGTCTGTATGCTTCACCACCCAACAGCAACCCTTGGAGCTGCATGACATCAAAGCAAACAAATGAGCTGGAAAAAATCATCACGGACCCATATTCTGTACCTGGGGAACTACTGAAACAGAAACTCCCGTCAATGAATGGTACTTCTCTACCAGATGCAGAGCATGCACTTGACATTTGAGCAGGTTGGCAGTCATTTTTCTCAACAAACCAACCAACAAACAAATTACAATTAAGCAGAACCCTTTATTTTTTAGTACTAAATGTGAACAATCTGTATTATATTTAATGTATTACAATATTATAGGTTATGTTTGCATACATTTAGGTTTGCACTTTTGCTTTATTGTGCAAGCTATGATCTGAGATGCTAAAGTAGGTACTTTTATTAGATTAGTATAGTACTGAGTTTAATATATATATACTGAATAGTTATATTATACTAAAGGTTTTTCACTAATATCAATTACAAAGATCTTTACTATTGCTACTAGTGCAAGACCAGTTTTCACTATTTAAATTGCTGCTCTAGTGGAAAGATTTCTGAAATATGACTAACCGAGTGACTAGTTATGTATAATACTAGTATTATGTTTGTTGAAACACAAACACACACATACGGAGGCACACGTATGCTAGAGCCCTGTGATCATATGAGAGAAAGAAAAAAAAATGCTCAGAATTGCGGCAATATTGTGAGATCAAAGAAGGGAAGCCCCCTGTATTGAACAGCTGGTCTCTGTGTGTGGGAAGATGTTGATGGTTTCCTATTTGTAATGGGGCATACGTCTATACTACTGTGCAACACTATGTTCCTTTTTGACCATCAACATATAGAGTACGTATGTATGTGAAGGGCAAGACAAGACGGTGAAGGGCAGACGCTTGTGCTATTTTATATGGCAGTGAGCACAAGTGCAGGACCAGCTGCAGGTTGCTTCTCTGATCATCCCCTTGATTGTGTGTTTGAAGCAGTGATTTACGAGTAGCCAGTGGCCATCTTGGTTCCTCTTTGATGCTTTTTTAAAGTGTGCACACGTTTATCACTTTAGCCCCCAGTCCAACCCGCCATAAAAAAACACCACCTGCACCTGTGCTTCTCCTTCTCTCTCTCTCTCTTGCTCTCTCGCTCTCTCTATCTTTCTATTTATCTTTCCAAATCAGCTGACCTACATTGAGGGAGAGTTTTGCTATGCATTATTGATTATGCTGTTAAGTCTCCACTTAGGGTCTGAAATAGCTGGAATAGTTTGGTGACAGGGACGATTGAAAAAAATCATCAGAGCTCCAGTTATATATTCATCGGCCACTTCATTAAGTCAACCTGTTCAACTACTGTTTATTTGAAATATCCAATTAAATGTCAGCAAATCAGTGCATTAAGGCATGGTCAAGACAATCTGCTGAAGTTCAAACTGAGCAATAGGACGAGGACGAAAGGTGATTTAAATGACTTGGAACATGGCATGATTGTTCGTGCCAGACGGGCTTGGTATGGGTATTTCCCAATCCGTTGATTTACTGGGATTTTCACACACAAACATCTCTAGGGTTTATAAAGAATGGTCTGACTGGTTCGAGCTGATAGAAAGGCAACAGTAACTGAAATAACATCTTGTCACAACCGAGGTATGTTGAAGAATGGAGCAGATGGGCTATGGCAGCAGAAGACCACACCGGGTGCCACTACTGTCAGCTAAGAACAGCAAAAAAAGGCGGATCACCAAAACTGGACAATAGAGGAAAAAAATTTGCCTGGTGTGATAAGTTTTGAACATGACAGTGAGTTTTGTTGGGTTTATACCATGAAGAATTAAGGCAGTTCTGAAGGCAAAAGGCTGCCCAACCTAGTACTAGTAAGCTGTATGTAATGAGGATGCTGGTGAGTGTAGAACAGTTTGAGACTCATGAGAATAACACTAACTCACATTTGCCTGTATGTTATTCTGCATGATGTACTTGTGGACCATTGTCAGAAGTTAGGACACCCCTTTAAATTCAATGATTTTTAGAATATGGACAACCTCAAAACTATTAAATGCCACAAATGCTCTGCTCCATGCTCCCTGTGCAGGGAATTTTGGTTTTAAGGGAACTTCTTGCAACATCACCAGCACAAACATCACTTCCTCACTGCATTTCCCAGGTAACATAAGCAGCTTGGATGCTACTGTAAATGATGCACACTACTGAAATAAAATACTGATCATATATTGAGATAAAAAAAAAAAACTAATACAATACAAGCGGATTCTACTGAAATGTATATAACTTATAAATAAATGCGGTTTCCATAATTTCCATAAATCGATGCTGTCATTCCTAATTTAATTTAATTAATAGTGTAATATAGATTATAATAATCATACTGTTGATATAATTATTAATAGTATTAAGATTTATGACCTATGTAATATTAATATATTGTTGAAAAATATGTGGATTATTTAGAAATTATTATTATTAAGTAATAGTAATGTTATGATGTCCTTGATAATAAATAATGATTCAAACCAAAAAAACCTGGAAGTGCAAAGCGACAGTGAAATATAGATACTATTAGTACATATGCCATTGGTCATTGTTGTAATAGTAGTTAAAATGCTTCTGCGGACCCAAATCTTTTTGCAGCCTACACACACACACGCGCACGCGCACGCGCACACACACACACACACACACACACACACACACACACACACACACACACACACACACACACACACACACACACACACACACACACACACACACAATTTGGAAATGGCAATAAGCTTACAACACTTCCTTCACATGTGGGGGAAACTGGACTGCACGTAGGAAACCAACAAAGAATGAAGAGGACTTGCAAACTTTAAGCACACAGACTGGAGGCGAGATTCAAACCCCCAACCCTGGAGGTGTGAGGCGACAGAGCTAACCACTAAGCCGCCATGCTGCCTAAATTTATCGCTTATTGTAAATACCCTTCAAACGGAAACATGACGTGCAATAAGGAAATCATGACAAGCACTGACTTTCATAGGGTTTGCAAGCAAATAGCATCTGGAAATCTATGACACACTGGTTGCACCTCATTCTGACAAATAGTCAATTTTATTCCTTGTTTTGTAGCATGACGTTTTTCCTGTGTGAGGCTTTTGGTCTGCAGTGTCATATTTATTATAGTGAAATACATGCTCACATCTCAGTTTGTCAGTCTGCCTGCCTGCCTGCCTGTCTGTCTGTCTGTCTGTTGCCGATAAAAAAAAAGAACATCATTTTCACAAGCGTATCATTTACTGTTGGTTCTGTTATTTAGCCCGACCCATCACCAGACTGCCCTCACGTCTCCTCCAGAGGTCTGTGTGAAAAGTTCACACCGATTTTGTGCAATAATGAAGCTTACCTCAACATTCATCTTCCACTTCCTTGCTATTTTTGTGTAAACCCTGAGTCTGATCTCCAAGCTTTGATCAAATGCGACATAAAAGGCATAAAAATCCACCACCTATTTTTAGCATATGTTGTTTAGTCACATAGTTTATTCAGCACTTGCAACAATTAGTCATAACGAGTGTGAAAATTTTTGTAAAGCTTAAAATATATTCCATGAAGTTCAAAATTTTTGGTCTGTATAGGAAAATTACACGGTGGGCAATTCACTGGTCACCCTTCAGTGCTTTCACACCTCACAATTTTTTTTCTTATGCGCAAGCTTTTATTTGTTGCATGAGTTTTGTTTTATACGTCATTATAAAGGAAGTGAGTGCAATGTGGCTGCTTCTTCTGCTGTTTCTTTTTGGTCATACAGAAACTTTCTTAAAGAGCACATGAAGGCCAATCTTGTACTGATGACAGGAGAGACTTTTGATAGTGGACTAATAATGCTAATTCTCTAACAACTACTCTTTCACAATTTGAGCCTGATGAATCATGGCATTGTTGTCCTGAAAAATGCATGTGCCTTTGCAGAAGAAAACAATGGATATTTTAACGTTTTACCTGATCTATCACACCCACTTCAATTAGCTGATTCATTCATTCCGGTGTTCTAGGAGCTGGGAAAGCACTAAAATGTGCAGGGCAGTTATGCTCCAGGACCAGAGTTGAGAACCAATGATTTAGTACATTTCATTCGGGTAGGCAGCTGACTTGATTTACTGCCGCATAACTTGCTGCCGCTCTTACTTATTTGTTTATTCAAAATCCACATAGACTCGTTTTTTGGTTGGGCTGTGTTCATACTAACACTAAAAAAAACTCCTAGTATGATAATCACCAAACATTGTTGTTAATCATTGATTTTCAAGATTTTTCCCAATAACTGAAATGCTTCTTTGGTGTTATATGACACTATTCCCAATACTGTTCCTGGGAAAAAAATACTGATTATAGACCCTACTCATTTTAGCATGCATCCGAACATATCTGATCCTATTAATCAGCTAATTATCAGCCTTTTCTTGTTCAAACTGTGTATACTAGACCTTGAACTCCAGAAGCTGCGAAAGCATCAGAATGCATCAAAAATGACACACCTGCTGCAAACACACCAGCAGCGAGCCCTAATTTGGATATGTGTACTTGTCTTGTGTTGAGACATTGACTTTCGTGCTCTTCAATGAGGTCAGGATATTCAATATGTGCTATAATCCAAAGATAATTAATATGACATGACCGCAGTGGTGTACTTGACGCCCCCAGAGTACACAGGCTGCAGTCAGATCTCTCTCCTCTGAAAGAGCGCTGGGTTTTATTATCCTGTTGTAGTTCAAGTTTGTGTGCCTGCCTACTGTAATTATTCATATTAGATGGTGTTTAATTTCAGTGTCGAATTAAGAAATATACAAAACGAAACACGTACATTATCTGTGTGATTTAATTGGTAAGTGCGATGAAGTCATGACTTTTCGGGAGACTTCCGACAGTGGTGAAGCGATTCCAAAAATCTTTATTACAGTTCCAGTGGAAATGATTGTGCTAGTAAAAGGTCAGGATGACATAAAGATCACCAGATCTACCTTTCTTTTTCTCCTCCTGCAGTCCACCTCCAATACTTTATCACCTACTGTCACTTTGATATACCCTCAGAGCTCTGAACATAACTCGCTCATCAATTGCTTTCGAACAGAAATAGGATAAATGCATTATTCATTATACCCGTCTAATAAATGTTCACCTGAAAAAAAGAAATGCGACTAAACAAACTACAAAGTGCCTTTATTTGACATTTGCATCAGGTACATACAGTATAAGGGAATCTGAAAATGTTTACACTGCAGCTAGTGTGAGAAAAAAAAACAATGACACGTATCCAATCAGCTGCTCCGATATGTGTGACATTAACCACCCACATCATAAGCATTCGAAACTGTCATAAATGATTTCAGGGAAGGTTCAAAGCCAAAATCCCCACCCACCTCCGTCTCTGTATGCAAATAACGCACCTAAGAAAAGCCTAAGAATTCCTGCTAAAAAATAACAATGAAGTAATTAACCTATTTTTTGTGTGTGATTATGTGGGACTATACGTCCGTATACATAGGCTTACTCACGCTTGTTTCATACCCACCCCCCTCTCACCCTCCTCTGCACATCGGCGGTGCTGCTCAGTGTGTGTTATGTGAAAGGGGAAGTCAGCATAACGCGGCCTGCAATTTACTCACTGTGCCATTTCAGTTTCAAAGCCATGAGTCAACGCAAGAGGCAACCGATATTACTGACTAGCTGTCTATTAACAAACTCTTTCTCAACATTCGAAGAAGACTATATCAAAAGGCAGACGATAACATGACTAGTTATCCAATTCACCCCAACATGGGTTTGGCTTAATTTTTATCTCATACTGCGTGCCTAAAATAACAAATGTACACCGATACATAGGCAGATCATTTTTGTGTAGCTGTTGTTATATTTGTGATAAAGAACCCCCCCACCCTTAATTTATCCTTAATTTAGTCATATCCAATTCCTCCCGATCACTAGGGGGCTCCGGATGATTGTGACTGAAATTCTGGCTTCAGTGCAGGCTGTAACTATAATTACTGACCATACTTCAGCAGAAATTTAATAATAGCAAAATAGATAAAAGTGGCTGTCAAGTCGAGTCAAGTCAATTTTATTTATATATGGCTTTTAACAATTGACATTGTCGCAAAGCAGCTTTACACAATAAAAGGAAGTAAGTCTGTATGCAATGTGTATGAATCAAAATGATAAGATTTTTAAGGGGTGTGGGGTCTTATGTACTTCTGCAAACCTGTCGATTCTGCATAAACTTCAAAAATTCTATGAGGTCTAGTGGCTCTTTATGTCCAGGTAGTAAAACATTCCAGTGTGTTTTATTAGAAGAACAACAACAACAAAAAAAAAACCTCTTTATCTTTTAAGAAGGGTAAGTCAATATCAGCTGGCTATCAAACTTTTACAAATGTTAAGAACATTATATAGACAAGAGATACACTACATCAGGGGTGTCCAAATCCAGTCCTGGAGGGCCAGTGACCAGCACAGTTTGTAATTCACCAACACCTAAACACACCCACTGAACCTAGTAATTAACAGATTAGTTAAATCAGCTGTGTTTGAGGAGAAGTGTCCCTCAAACACTGGTCCTCCAGGACTGGATTTGGACACCCCTGCACTACATGGACAAAAGTATTTGGCCAAACCTGTTAATTATTAAATTGAGGTGTTTCAATCAGCCCCCTCATCCCTGGTGAAGAGCAATTGTGACACATACCAGGCACCAAGACATCTTGTACAATGCTTGGCTTCCAACATTGTGGCAGCAGTTTGGGGAAGGCCCTTTTCTGCTCCAACATGACTGTGACCCAGTGCACAAAGCAAGGACTATAAGGAGATGGTTTGATTAGGTCGGTGCAAAAGAAATTGACTGGCCCGCACAGAGCCCTGATCTCAACCCCATCAGGTGCCTTTGGGATGAACTGGAATGGAGATTATGAGCCAGGCCTTCTCATCTAGCATCAGTGCTTGACTTCATAAATGCTCTACAGAATGAACGGGCACAAAATTCCCACAGAAACACTCCCACAGAAATCTTGTAGACAGCCTTCCAAGAAGAGCGGAAGCTGTTATAGCGGGATAAGTGAGACCAACTCCATGTTGAAGTGCATGTACAGTATTTGGATACAGTGTCATTGAAGGTTGGGGCAAATACTTTTGTCTACTGTATATACTGCAATTGTCAGTTGTGAGCCAGAGGGATGCTGATTAAAGATAAAGTCTTGAGCACCCTCATTTCTCTATATTTTGCTTCCAAAGAACCAGACTTTCTTGTATTTTAAAGTTGTCTTGATGAATAGTTCTCCAGGCTGCCTGAAGGACATTTTGGCTCTCATTTTTTGGCAAGTTTTTTTTTTTTTTTTTTTTTGGTTTTTATTTTCAGACCAGTCCCTGTACCTGTACCAGTTGTACTTGTTAAGCTACACAATGACCTATGAATCATTTAAGAATAAAAAACATCTAAGGTAAGGCATGAACCAGTGAGAAACAGATGCAGATGATGGTGATTATTAAACTGGTGATGCTGAAGTGGGTAGAATAGACAAGAGGAGAAATTAGGTTGCTTCTGAGGTTGTTACATAAACAACCACATTTTAAATTGTATCTTTAGGCCCTTTGCAGCCTGTCACACCGTAACATTTGTTCCAATTTCTTTATCTTAAACCACATTATTTAATTTAATATGAAGCAATGAGATGTGCCTCAAGACTTTTGCACAACACTCTATGTAACACACTGTACAAACATCCATTTGTTTAGCAGGATGTACCAATTCAAGTTTCACAAAGCTTTTTAAGGATCGTCCAAAAGGCAAAATTATGCAGGGATGAACATAGTTAAATTTTTGCTGAGGTGACATGGTGGCTATATTTTTAATAAGGATTTGCCAAGAATTAATATATTGAGGCCCCAGGGTAATATTTTGATGACACAAATAATTAGAGAGATTAAAGTCATTGCCGGAAACTGTGTAACTTGAGCTCAAATGAATATTTTGGTGATTAGCATAATTACTACATGGCCGAGGAAGACTGGGTTTTAAT